>OU015498.1:168137181-168344681 GCA_907164885.2 Dolomedes plantarius | reverse complement strand
TATATATGTATAATTTATGTTTCGTTATATTCAGTGGAGATTGTAATTTTCCTGTTTTAGAGCTTTATGTATACACTGACAATAAAAAAATCTAATATATTAACATTTAAGTTACGAATATAATAATATTTAAATAGTTGAATCCGAAATTACTTTTCAAAGCAAACTTAGTTTCATGCAATATAAAAGCGTCTATGCCTTATTATGAAATGATTTGAAGATAAACATGCTTTTTTATTTCAATTCTCAAAAATGTAATAAATAAGCTATGCAACTTTAAACAAAATAGAAATTATTGTTTTGTTATATGATTTATTTTTTAACTTAATGATAGCTGAGAAAAATTTACTAAAATAATAATTACATCAATCTCACGTGTATATAGCATTAAAAATATTATTTAAATATAAATTCAACTTATCTAAATCTGCTCTTCATATCTACAAATACAGTTATTTAAAAAAAAAGGATTTTCTCACTTTCTGAATTTGAAATTCCATGCATTATATTTCAATAACGTTTGATATTTACGCTTTTTAATAATGCTCGACAAATATTTATGCAAAAGATAAAGACATGAAACCTCACAAACAAAAATTTACTGCTGCACAAATGTTTTACGAAAATATTTGGATGCAGATAAAGATATTCGCTTTATGTGCATTTCTAAGTGTATGGACTCTTTTTGAGTGAATGGCACATGTATTTGTATCCTCGAGTGTTATAATTTATCTTAAGTCAGAAAATTTTGTGAGTAAAACTTTATATTTGAGGGAACGAGGGACTCATTTTTTTTAATTTTAAATTTTTTTCTCAATTATCTCTTTTATCTCTTTTATATCAATTTTTATCTTCAACTTTTACAAAATGAGAATAATTAATATTATTTTTTATTTCTTTGAAGACACTTAATATGCAAAAATAAATACTACTTTGAGGCAGAAAAAGGCATTTTTTTCATTTTTTCCCAATATACTAACATATTTTAAAATACTCCATACATATAAATTTTCTGATTTTTTCCAAATTTCTCAGGATTCTTAATGGAACTGTTTGTAAAAAAAACTACGAATTATTCTTTGAATCGACACATATGTTTCAAATTTATTCACCATCAAATGAAGTAAAAAGATGCAGAAACATACAAAAATAGCAGGCAAATATATATATATATATATATATATATATATATATATATATATATATATATATATACATTTATGTTTACATTCATATAGTAAACTTATATATATACTAGAAGGTAACCCGTCATTTTGACGTCATAATACTAACAATGACGTCATAATGGAAAAGTATATGAAAGTTTAAAAATATCCCGAATTATCTAACAATATTGCTTTTAATCAACACCTTGTAAAAGCAAGCCCTTTCATTATTTTTAATTTATTTAGTTTTTCACGCGATTGGGGTAGTAGACTGCCATCCAACCCGTCATTTTGACGTCATAATACTAATAATGACGTCATAATGGAAAAAGTATATGAAAGCTAAAAAATATCCCGAATTATCTAACAATATTGCATTTAATCCACACCTTGTAAAAGCAAACCCTTTCATTATTTTTTATTTATTTAGTTTTTCACGCGATTGGAGTAGACTGCCATCCAACCCGTCATTTTGACGTCATAATACTAATAATGACGTCATAATGGAAAAAGTATATGAAAGTTAAAAAATATCCCGAATTATCTAACAATATTGCATTTAATCCACACCTTGTAAAAGCAAACCCTTTCATTATTTTTTATTTATTTAGTTTTTCATGCGATTGGAGTAGTAGACTGCCATCCAGTTTTTTACAGCTCACTACGCGATAGGAATACTTGAGCTACTTGATTCATACCCATTCAAGTTTGTTTACTTTCAGAATTCATCGCAAAAGTAAACAGATTTTTAAAAACTGTTAAATATACAGCTAAAAGCATACAACTTTTTTTTAGTTCTGAATGCTTTATAGAAAAATAGGCGGAACAAACGTGATTTGATGGAGAAGATATTAGTTTTTAGGTAAGAAAAAATTCTAATCCACATCTGAAATTGAAATTAGGCCTAACCGGCCTTTGTTTCCTGAGGGCTTCAATTGAAAGATGAGTACAGCCCGGAAGTATTATACAGAGACAACGGCTATTATATATATAATAAGAAAAAATTAGGGTTTTTAAATGATATGAAATGCGCATGGATCATTTTTAAAAATGCTAGTATTTATGAAAATATTTTTGAAAACTAGGCCTTAAATAGGCCTAGTCCACAACTAGGCCTAGTGCCCTAAAATACTTATTTGTGAATTCTAAGTGTCTTCAGTGTAGTAAAAATAATATTATTTATTCTCATTTTGTATATAGAGTTGAAAATTGTGAAAAAATGGAGGTTAAAGGTAGCGTTAAACGCCTGAATCTCACGTAATTATGAAAGACAGGAAATATATATATGTTACTGCCAATAATTAATAAAACGAATGATGAATGAAAGGGTTTTTCGTGTGTGTTAGCATATTTTGTATCATTTTCATAAAAAAATAAATAGTATGTTGGCCAAAAAATGCGTTCAGTTTGTAGGTAAAAATAAAATAGCACACATTTCTGATTTTCACAAATCACATTATTCAGCAACTTTATAATTTACTCTTCCAGAAACCTACACTGTACAAATCCTTTATTGTGTTCTTTTTGCTTTTGAATGCCGGTGTGTACTAACCCCACTTGAAAAACTCACCTCATTGTTAATCTATGGAGAAAATTTTTCTACTATTTACTGCGACATAAGTGATGAAAATCCAATAAAATTTGTATTTTCAGGTAGCCTGAACCTTTCTACACCTTGCAGAAGGATTCGTTTTATAAGTTTCGTCCACCAAAGGAATTTAAGAGCATTTAAAACATATTATAAAAGATTTTTTCTCCGAATCGTTTAAATTAAAAAATATGTGATTTTTTTTATAAATACGAAGTGTAAAATTTCTTTCTCTATTTCGAAGTACAATTTAAAAAAACATCTTTCAATCCAAGTCGGCAATCCTTGGACAAATTTTCTCCATAGGTCAACAATGACGTGGGCAAATTCAATACGGTTAGTATACAGCAGCCTTAAACTTTCTTGATATAATAAAGCGTAATATGCCAAAGACGTTGCAAATCCTCATTCATCTTCAATTTTAAAATGGATAGACACGAAAAATCACAAATTTTAATAATTTTGTGTTTTAAATCCACGTTAATATGACAGTTGTCACAACATAATGCAACAAAATTATTTCTAATGATGTTAAAGACAACTAAACGCAACCAGATCCATCTTACTAAACATCTGATGAACTTTTTGGGCTACCCTATAAATGCAACCTTCAGTTTCCACCTGTATAAGCTGATAAGACTTAGATAATTTAAGAAATACAAAACAAATAATTGCTTTTTTTATGCAAATGTTCCCTAGGGAGCAGAATATTCATAAACACATGTTATATATACATAACATTTAACACAGATCTCAACTAAAAAAAATTAATTTCAGTGATATTCAAATTAATGGTTATTTGGAAAAGGGAATATATCCAATATTTAGCGATTGGACATGTTTCCTTTATAGAAATAACCCATTCAATTAATGAATCAATGTTCGTACTAAAGTAAAAAAAACATGCCTTTAAAAACCCTTCAAATCATTTACGCAACATTTGTCGCGTATTAAACATATAAAAAACACGAAATGAGAAAAACGTGAGAAAATGATTAATTTGGCAGAAAAAATTCTACCCTCTAGTTTTTTTCACGTTTTTTTCTGATCCTAAACAGAAAAATCACCAAAAAACGTATATAGAATGATCGAAGCACGATAAGGCATATATAGGAATACCAATTTGAAATGCAATAGTTTGGTGAAATGAGAAGTGCTGATCACACTTAAGGAAAGACCAAGAAATGTGTTCTGTGGGCTTTTTTTATTTTTAAAATAATTTTTCTTACTATTTTTAATACCAGTGTAATTTAAAGGCAAAATCCTGAATGAACCCACTTGAATATTATACTTGCCTCTCCTATCTAAAAAAAAGACGTTTTGAATACGCTAGTATGCCGATTATTATTTTTTTTTATTCATACTTATGAACTTTTGCGTTCAGGAAAACTCTCGACGTTTTCAGCGCAGCTAAAATGAAGAATGCTTCAAGCAAGATATATCACGTTTTTCGGGGTTCAGCATATCTTATTCCGCGTTTTCATTTTCCGCAGACATCTCTATATTATTTTCTTATGTTTGCTTTTCTGGAAGCAGATATTCTTTTCCCCGCATGCGTCTCGAGAACTCCCCCCCCCTCACCCCGTTTTTAATAAAGGTATGGAAGATACATTGTATTTGTTTAGAGAATCTTCGCTGATTCCTTTTACTCCATCTTTCTTTATTAATGAATTCATGTCTTAAGGATTTTTTTCAGATGGAAATACACAAATGAATAATTTTTTTGAATTTTATTTTAATTGTTAGACGAAATTACAATCTTAGTTTTACATCAAAAATACGACAGGATAATTTTTTTAGTTATATGTTAACTAGCTAAAAACCCGTACTTCGCTACGGAGTACATTCAAATTAAATACAACGGTCAATGTATACGATTAATGACAAAAATATGTATATATATAATTATAATAAATACAACGATCAATGTATGCAATTGATGTAAAAAATAAATATATATATATTTATAAAAAAATCGTAACGGATATTTTTATAGACAAAATAATGCAGAAGAAAATATTCAAATTAAATCTAATAGACCATACTAAAGAATATAGTACAGTTAATATAGTACAGTTTGAGGATCATATCTTTTACTGTATTCTAATATTTTTTTGGATAATTTCCAATCGTCTGCCGCATTAGCAAGAAAAATAAATATGTTTTGTCTATTTCATTGTTATGCACGTGACGATAAATTAATTTAAATTACCAGAAAAAGAAATCACGTGATCAGCATTTAATAAATTATCTTTAATTATCTTAAAAAATTCACCAAAAATTAGAAAATCGAGGTAAAGATTCGAAACTGATTTCATTTTAAAGGAATTTTATTGATCTTTCTCGTGATATAAATTTTACAAAGCTCAAATTATTATTTTGAATGCAAATTTTTAAAAAAAAGTTACTAAAACAGATTAAAAATTTAATTTTAAAAAAATCTAAGAAGAATTTTTCAAAAATCTTTCTTTGTGCACCCCTACACTATAAGAAGAACCGCCATGCAAAATTTCAGCCCTTTAGGTCCAGCGGTTTAATCTGTGCGTTGTTTGTCAGTTAGTCAGTCCGTCAGTCAGTCAGTTAAGGAACTGCTTTATTACATAGATTATTAGACGGAATTCTAATCCTAGATTTACATAAAAAATAAAATAACATGAACTTACTTAGAAATGAGGAAGCAAAAAGTTTTATACAACAATTCTAAATAAAATTTATATTAATCTTGCATTTCCCCGAAAAATAAAAACAATGATTAATTGTTAATTTTGGTTTTACTTCTAAACGTAATTGTAAAGGTTAAAGTTACAGTATGGGTAGTACTAGACACAACTACCTGTTTGTACTAATAAAATTGTATATGGAATTTTACCAAACTTATTTAGGCAAATCTACTCTCTATGTTATTATTGGTAATAATTCTTCTTAGTGCAGATTTCTATCCTGTTTTTGGAAAAAAATATACTTTGTTGCATCAAATCTCATACTGTCCCCGTACAGAAATGCATGGTACCACGATGGTACGGGGGAGGGATACCTTTTGATTTAATTGTTCTCTGCATGTAGTAAAACTCGTACAACATTTCACGGACCGATATTTACGACAATGATTCAAACTGATATTTTTATAAACCGACCAGAATTTAGGTTTGGTATTGGTAGTGTACTAGAATACATTTCTTTCATATATATATATATATATATATATATATATATATATATATATATATATATATATATATATATATATATATATATATATATATATATATATATATATATATATATGAAAGAAGGTAAAAATTTAATTTTTATTTTACATAAATTTCATATCAGATGAAAAAAGGTGTAATATAATGTGCATCATAAAGTTGAAAGGATAGTAAAAAGTCAACCAAATTTATCTGTAATTACTTTATTTCGAAAATAAAATAATCATACAAAAAAACTATTTCCGCTTGTATAAAAACTTAAAGGACAGGAAAATAAAAACAATACAGTAATCAAAAAACAAATACTTAATATGTTGTGCACCCACCACTGCTTTTAATTATCTCAAATATTTTATCTTTCATGGACATTAATTTTCATTTAATTTTTGGCACACTTCGGGATTGTTTTTGTACCAGTCATCTTCAACGTAGATCTGAGTTATGATGCTGGGGAAAATGCTTTCCATTTTTGTAAAGTTGTCTTTCTAGATCTCCTCGCAAGTTCTCGATAGGGTTTAGATCACGATTTCTGGATGGTCATTGCAAAACTTCAATATTTTTCTTCTGGAACTAGAGTTTTGTTCTACAGCTTGTGTGGATAGGAGCATTATTTTGTTGATAAATCCATTTTTCCCCTGCCAAAAGTGTTGCAAATGGATATAGATTGTCAGAAAGAGTTTTTAGATATGCCTTTGAATTAACTTTTCCTAAATGAAATGCAAGTGAGCCCACGCCGTTAAACAAAAAGCAGACCCATATCATAATGAATCCGCCACCAAATTGACGGTTTGAGAAATTTTCTTTTTCTTTACTCAAATCGTCCCAATAATTATTGGCAGGATTTGAGAATATTGAAATGATTTGAAATATTATACTATTTCGAACCAACAGGATCAACTAAGTTCTAAGTTCCATTTTTTTTTTCATCAGAGAAAATAACCCGCAGCCATTTGTCGTTCCAAGTCATCACTTCTCTTGCAAACTGTAAACGCTGCGTTTTTTGTCTAGTCAGTAAAGATGGTTTATACAATTTTCCTGTGTATTGAAAATTCTCAGATCGAGTATGTATTGTAGATTGCATTTTCTTCCCCACACATTGAACCCAGTTGTTCGTATAATTTCTTTTACTAGAGTATTTCCCAGTTGATGCTAACTTTACAAATTTTATTTCATCTCTGGGTGTCGAGGTTTTTAGTCTGCCTCCAGAGGATTTTTTTCCGTACTCGTCTTTTAACCTTTAAAAATTGTTGACAGTTTTAGATCTCCTTTTCATATTCAGTCAGTTTACTGGCTTTTGGCATTGTCATAAAATTAATAAAACTGTTAATAAAAAAGTCAGAAAAAGCACTATACACAGTATTAGTATTTAACGTGCAAATCAATAACGGTTTTACGTAACAGTTATATAAAAAATAGGGGTGTCCTTATATTTTACACAGGCGCAATAAGCGTTTGTTTGCATAATCTATATTTTTACGCAATGAAAAGCTCGCTGATACATTTTGTTGTATTTTATATTAGTATTTCAACTTCATGATCAACATTAAATTTCCATTTCAATTATCCCATTTTAAATTTATCAAAAATTTTACAATTGTTTGCTGTCCTAGAAGTTTTTACACGTACTGTATATATAGTGAAACTTCTCTAAGGCGGCGAGTAAGGATTTTGGAAAAAGTGGCCGTTTTGAGGGGTGGCCGTGGTAAAGGGGTTTCTTCCATCATAATGGCTGTATGGAGTCCTTAATCAGTTCTGAACAAAATATGGTCGTTTAGAGGGGTAGTCGGCTGGGGGAGTTTCAATATCTATCTATCTATCTATCTATCTATCTATCTATATATATATATATATATATATATATATATATATATATACTAGCTGAGTGGCAACCCGATGTGTTGCTTTTTTGATTTAAAATGAAATGGTTTTATATCTTAAAGATTAAAAACTGTTTAATCACTTTTAAAAATATATTAGATTTAAAAAAAACAATTATTTAAAATTTCCGTTTTCAAATTTTGCATTTTAAACAAAAAAGCTCATTCTATTAGAAAAAAATTCTAACTGCTTTAACTTCCTAAAATTAAAATTCCTTTCCTAAAATTAAAATTATTTTTGGTACTTCAAATTTATTTCTGCATTTCAATTATTAAATGACTCGTTCTCAACTAATAATTTTTCCTTTTGGCAACATGGCCGACCGAAAATATTGTCACTATGATTTCGGGGAATACGGAAATGACACGAAGCTTATATCAGAACAGATTTTATTGACCAGATTGCGGGGAACATCACCTAAAATACACCTCCGGAACATTACCGACATTTCCCCCGAAAGTGTGAGGATTTTTCCAGAATCCTAGGAACCGGAACTGAAATAAATAATAGATAAATTTGCATACAGCTCGCATGCAGAGCAAATTAAAATAAAAGATGTTATTGCACCCGACGGCGAATGGTTTCAAACCCGGGACCTTAGGATTAGACGTCAGGAGCGATACCGATAAGCAACCGTTACTTCGGTGAAATGTGGCAATAATAAATCTCATGGGGGGGAAAGTGCTTAAAAAAGTAGAAAGATAGTTTTAATGAATTCAAAATTGGTGGCCGAAGAATCCTCCTCCGAACAGCTTCCCAATTGACCCGTTTTCTCCATAAGCCAATTTTTTCGCGCCAACCTTGGCGCCATTGTTGATACCCCAGCCCTCCGCACGGCAAGTGAGTAAGACTGGTTCGCTTATTTATTAAACGTTTACAATAAAATGAGAGTAAAAAGAGATTTTTATTAATAAATAAAACTTACTTGTAAATATCCGGTGATGATTTTTAAAATATTGAAGTTTATTATTAAAAAACGTCGTCCTTCTTAGGGCACTTTACCACTACTACTCACCAAAAGAGAACATTCCCTTAGAAATCGGTGGAAAACGAGACTATTTCTAGAAATATCAATTATAAATAACCTTGTAAGGTATACATAAGATTCGATTCACAAGAATCGAACTTTTGAGTGAATGAATTAAAGAAGCTGCTTGGGATATGCTAATTTCGGCATACGCGCTTAGTATAAATACCATGCAGCGTCATTAATAAAAAAGGTTGTTAAGGTTGAAGAAGGTTGTTAAAGTTGATAGATAAGCTAGAGGGAGCTACGAGTTAAGCAGCTCTTGGTGTTATCCTGCGCTAGTGCTTAGCAGGCCCAAAGTTTACGTGGCAGTACTGCTGGTTTGACTCTCTGCTGGTTTGTGAGTATTTGCAAAAAGTATTTGTATTGAATGTTAATATATATATTCCGTACAAGTATTACTTATGCTTATTGCTGTAAAAGGAAATTCTATATGTGCAACGAATTCAATAAACATTGTTTCATGTATAAACTGTGTTTGTATCAAATTCATTTAGAGTGCCACTTCAAATTATATACACCCAAGTCTGGGTAGAAGTGAGCAAATATCTCTATAACCTACTGGGGATACCGTCCGAGCCGAACGTATGCTTACCGTCAATTTTGCAATCCGACTTGGATAGTCTAACTAATGCACAGGGCTTTTTTATCGCATGGGCGAATCGGGACTTTGCCCAGGGCCCCCTGATGCTAGGGGGCCTCAAAACCCCCTTGGTGTAAGCACAGAGTACTTCTAATAGTATGTATAGCCCATGGATAGTTCTTATTTTTATAAATGTTCGTAATGAGGGGCCCCCAAATAGCATCTGCCCAGGGGCCCCCAGCGTTCATAATCGGGCCCTGCTAATGCAGCCTGATATTTAGAAACAATACTGCTAATGGGCGACATAACTATTTAGTTTAATTTAATAAAGCTATAAAAAATTAAGAGTTTTTTACAAAGTAAAAGTAATAATTCTAAAATAATATCTAATTGGCAAACTAAATCACTACAATGTATTTGAAAATTTAATGTAAATATATTATTTATTAATATAGTAAACTATTTATACATGTATAAATAAGCTATGTATAAGTATATTTAGCTTAAATAAAGTATAAAAACTCTAAAAATGAAGTTAGAAAATCGTATAGTCACCAAGCACGTGTTAATCCAATGAAGAATCCGCCGGTCAAGCAGCTAACAGAGCAGAAAAAAATCTGAACTAACTTTTGACCTCCTGAACCGGCTAGCTTAATATTACAGCAACCCTTGTGACGTAGTTCGTCAAGGCGGGATTTCCGAGCCCATTGAACAAACCGCGCCACAAGGATTGGCGCGAAATCGGGTCAATAAGGAATCTTAGCCGAATCGTCATCAGTTGCTCATTAATTAGAAACAAATTTCACGAACTCGCCATTCAGTTACATTAAGATACTATAGCGATCAGCGTGGGAAATTTCAGAAGTGAGTTTTGCAAGTACGCTTTTTTAGAATGAAAACATTTTTTTTATTAAATGTATTTCGTATATTTTGCAAGCTGAACATCTATCAAATGCTAATAAATCGTAAAATTGACATAAAAATTTCGGTCCAGAAAACCGAAATATTTGTCCATCAAAATTGTCGATTTCGTGGAGTTCGGTAAACTCCTTTGGGGAAAAAGCTTCGTTTGCAATGAAAAACTTTTTTAACCTTATAAAAATGTGTATATCCTTAAAGACGAATAGGTGTAAAACATACGTGTATAAGACGAATAGGTGGAAATAAAAAATCTGTCGATTGGGGGACGAAAAAGTTTAATTTTGCATGCATGAAAATAGTGGATATTTGCGAAATGGAATGGAGCTGGCCCTCCCGGAATGTCAGCTGTTTCTGCTCTCCGCTTCTTTTGAGTTCGGCGATTTTAATTTAATAATTAAAAAAGTTTAAAGTTTTGAAAGTTGAGAATAGCATCAGTGCACGCGTTTCGGCCGTCCTCGTATATCGGTACCAGTCGCGATATCCTGCTTTGCTCGGTTCGCGAGATTAGCCCGTCCCCGTGTCTGCTGACTGACAAACTAACATTTGTTTACCTTCAGCTGTTAATAGTAAGATATATATATATATATATATATATATATATATATATATATATATATATATATATATATATCAGCAAAAGATCACTTAATGCAACATTCTCCTGAGTGTAGAGGAGAGTACAAAAGTATAAAACTTTGTTCGAGGTTTTCCATCTAAATAGGCAATTTTCGCTTTTTTTTAAATTGCAAATTGTTCAGCGTAAATAAATTATTTAAACCATGCTCACAACAGTAGAATACATAGAACGTGACGTCTATCTCTTGATTAGGAACTGGCGGTGTCACTGAAAACAGTACCATTATTAATGAAGTATTACTGACTTTGTTCTCATTTTTCAACTCTTTGGTTTTCACATTTAAGAACTGCAGTTGCTCTACAATGTGGTTTATAAAACGACAGATGATAACTCAGAAATGTCGAAATGTTTTAATAACCCCCACATCCCCCCCCCCCAAAAAAAATGTATAACTTATCACGCTTGTGGAACTAGTATTTTGTTGATAGACGGCCCATTAGCATCCAAAGCAGCCTTCACTAACACCCGATAACTCTTAGGGCTGTAGGAATAAAATATTAACTATCGCAAACACCGCTAGAGTGTGCTTTTAACAACTGAATGTGAAGTGAGATTTGTATGCATTTAAATATGGATCCTCCTTCCTGTTACATATTTTCGGGCAATTTTTGATGGTGCATTATTTCGCACAGTAATTATATATACTGTTGAGTTACGTATTTTCTGTTTCTCAGAGGGGGATAAAACTGTTGATTACAGGTATACCCAGTGAACATGAACATGAAATTACCGATAAAAAGTAATATATAATTCATTTCAGACAATACTTGACACAGCAGTATATGCAATATAAGTAGGTCAAATTTAATTATAAAAATATTTAGACACATTCAATTTTGCTACCAAAGAGCTTAACTTTAAGTCACTTTAACTATAAGACTAACAATTAGATGTTAAAAATAATTAATTTTTCGGCAGTGTGGTGGTAAAAAGCGCCATCTAACAGCAATATCGTTTCTTGAATGAATCCTACGAAAAGAGGCTAATATGAAGGCCTTGGTAAATCGATTGCGTTGTGACGTGTGTACTGATGAAATGTGCTAATCCAATTTGATCATCACTGAATCGCTGTGTTATTAGTCAAATAGTATTAGTCTGTCTATTTAATTTATATAACCACCATTTAACGTCAAAACTAAACAAAATTTAATCTACCAGGTATCGTGATGTATTAATGTGATTAGATGATTTTATTTATAATGTTTGATTTAATCCTTTTTTTTTTTTGCTATTTAACAGCAATTCATCTTATATGACTACTTGTACGATCATTAGAATATTTAAGAATATACAAAAATAATAAGAACAATACACAAAACTTGCCAATTAGTTAAATAAGATTTATTTTATTAATGGAATTTAAAAATAATACAACTGCGATGCAATGGGAATTAATTTTCAATAATAAGCTAGAATTTACTTACCAAAAATGGTGTGGTTGAATAGTTTAAAGAAATCCATTAGTTTTTTGCCATAAATAAGTTTTAAATAAAATGTCATAATGTGATTTTACAAAAAAACCTTGATGTTCCAATTTTTAAAAAATAATTGGAATTTCTCAAAAGAATGAATGAATTGGATAACATAGAATATATAGCAAAAAAGTGTTTTCAAGAGAAATTCCACCATAAATATAGAACAACTAATAAAACAATCAGCTTGAAAATTTCCCAACATGCATCAGTCTTTTCACAATCAAGAGAATAAAATAATAAAAATTCTATTAAGTTTAAAGCAATAAATGTTTAAACAAATTATTGCGAAAATTCTTAAAAATCAAGAGAGAAATTTACCAATTTAAACATTAATCTTTAAGCTATTAATTCTAATGCACAATAAATATTATATTTAGAACATAAACAAAACAATTTTACAGGTGCTGCCATCTTTTGACAGAAAGGTGAAACAATGCTGAACACTACTATTTAATGTCACGATTAAATAAAATTTAATCTACCAGATATTGTGATTTATTAGTGTGATTAGAAGACTTTTGTGTATAATATTTAATTTATTAATTTTTTTTTTACTATTTGACAGTAAAATACGGAATCGATCAATAGTTTCTTATCTAAAATTACGTGTCCAAGTCAATCTAATGGCAGAAACTAGCGTTTAGGAGGGGGAAATGACGTTTTGCCACTGAACGAGATGTAGGGGATAATATAATAGCTGGTTGATCAAAGATATTTTATGTTCTAAGGGTTAAGGTTTGAGAATAGTCGAGAAATGTCAACAGTATTTGAATCTGCAAAACATTACTACCAGTTGACGTCCCGTTTAAATAAAATTTAATCTTCCAGATATTGTGATTTATGGGCGCGATTAGAAGATTTTATGTATAATATTTGACTTACCCATTTTTTTTCTATTTGACAGTAAGATAAGGCATCGACCAATAGATCCTTTTCTAAAAACCATTTATCCAAGTCGATATAATGGCGGAAATTGTCCTTTTGGAGGAGAAATGACGTTTAGCCACTAAATGGGAGGTAGAGTTAATACAGTAGCCGATTGGTCAAAGATATTTTATGTTCTAAGGGTTCAGGTTCGAGAATAGTCAAGAAATGTCGGCAGTATTTGAATCTGTAAAACATTACTACCAGTTAACGTCCCGTTTAAATAAAATTTAATAAATCAGATATTGTGATTTATGGGTGCAATTAGAAGATTTTATCCATAATATTTGACTTAACCATTTTTTACTATTTGACAATAAGATCAGGCATCGACAATGGTTCCTGATCTAAAACCATGTTTCGAAGTCGATATAATGGCAGAAATTGTCTTTTAGGAGGGAGATTGACGTGGGGTTGCCACTGAATGAGAGGTAGGGGGTAATACAACAGCCGGTTGTTCAAATATATTTTATGTTCTAAGAGTTTGATAACAGTCGAGAAATATCGGCATTGTTTTAATCTGTAAAACAAAACATGGTTGAGATATACTATGACAAATAGCATACTTCTGTGTAGGAACATGGAGAAAAACAACCTAATATTTATTCCAAAGTAGTGATTTTTTGTTCCTTGAGCTAAGTCTCACAGACTGAGCAAAGTCTCACAGATTGATCTTCACAGACTGAGCAGATATTTACCTATTCTATTTCTAAATTGAAGCAAAAGAAAATAAGCAAAAGAAAATCCTTGACTAAGCAGACTTACCGTTTATTACGATAAAAAACTATGTTTTGTAACAAAATTACATAGTATTGTTTACAAGACATTAAAAAATATAAAAATAAATTTTCGCATAATTTCTTAATAAAGAATTGGTCCACTGTCTTCTGTTTCAAACACGTGTGGCGTTTAAATGAAGCACGGCCACGCACACATTATCATAAGTAGTTCTTCGGGAGTGGTGTTGGGCTGACGCTTCAAGTCGCCATGAAGTTTGTCAGCTGGTGTGCACCATCTGAATGTGTCGTCCGCTGTTACTTTCCTAAGGCTGCTATGTACTAAGAAAAAAATCGTATTTCCCTTTTCCTCTTCTTGTATACTCTTGTGGTGGGAGGAGTCCAGTTGACAGTTCGAGAATTCCACCCCCCTTAGGATTGACATTTTGAGGGATTGTAACGGCTCTCTCTCTCTCTATACGGGGGTTAAGCCCTCCCCCCGAATTTTTTTATTAAAATATATTTTTGTAAACAATTTACAGGTACATAAATGCTGATAATCAAATAAAAATGGTATTGTCAGATAGCCTGAACTTTTCTGCAAAGCGCTACAGGATTCATTTTAAAAATTTCGTCCACCGAAGGAATTTATGAGCGTTTAAAACACACTATACCAGATTTACCCAGAATAATTTAAATTTTAAAATATTAATTGAATTTTTTTAAAAAAGCGAAAAATGTACACAAATGTAAAATTTCTTTCAATATGACGGAGTACAATTTTTAAAAAAAAATCTTTGAATCTAAGTCGGCAATCAGTGGTCAAATTTTCTCCATAGGTTAACATTAAGGTGAGAGAATCCAATGGGGTAAGTACATAGCAGCTTTAAACTCCACAAAAAGCATTTTATTACCATAATTTATTGTACAATCTATGCAGGAACTGTACATTGAATCAAACTAAAAAGAGAATATTCGGCTTACTTATAGTTACGTTCTTGTTATCATAGTTAAAAATTATTATCTAATGTGAACAACAAATTTAAAAAATGTTTACAAATCTGTTTCGGATTATCCGGAGATCTGGATCAACGAGGGCCGCATAAACGAGGATTTACTGCTTTATATTTGTCAAAATAAATGTAAGAAAAAATGCATTGTCCTTTACGTCATGAATGGAAGAAAAAAAGATTCAAAAACTGAAGTACAACTACTCTAAATTTGTGAATACAACCGCCTGCATTTTGTAACATAAATTTTATATACATACTGTAAAATCTTGGGTATGATACGCACTTTGTTTTCACATTTTAGTCCGCATGTACATTATACTCGTCCGAGGGTGCGTATTATACTCGTGTGCAAAACAAATGTAGTGAAGGTGATTAAGACTGATAATTTCACAGTATTGTTTGTTTTGAATTAAAAATTTAAGTTTTTTTTGTACCGAATTTGACTTTTTTGTTTATTTTTAATACAAATTTTATTTATGTTGATAAATATTTGTGCAGTTTTTTAATAAAATATTGAAAGTTATGGGTCTGTATTATAGTCGAATTTAAATTTTTTTCCGAAAAATTCGCGCAAAATCAATCATGTGTATTATACACGTGTGCGTACTATAGTCAAGATTTTACATTAGTGCTTTTCGTCACATTTATGACTGCGCATATTATAGACGAGAAAACAAAATTTAAACTAGGATAGATTGAATTCTTCAGCGGGAAACATGAAAAATTTAGCATACGTAAATTAAAATTCCTCCGGTTTGTATGAAAATACTCTAAGAAGACTTCGAAATCTAAAAGACTACGTCCGAAGATCATAAAAGTGGTAAAACGTGTTTTTTAGCTCAAAACTCTATTTTTCAGGTGGTCAGTCCTGTTGAAGAGGCAGATTCTTATCTCGAAAGGCATGAATTCAGTTTCAAAATTGCTGCGGTTGCTGAAAAGGATTTTAAAATTCTTGAGAGGATATTGTGCTGACATTCTTTCCAAGGAAAATAAATTAGAGTAATGCCGGCTATATTTTGTTTCCTAATGCACATACCCATGCGCACACACATATACAAGTATATATACAATCCCTCTCTTTTTTTCTCTCTCTCTCTTTAATTAATATATATATATATATATATATATATATATATATATATATATATATATATATATATATATATATATATGTGTGTGTGTGTGTGTGTGTGTGTGTGTGTGTGTGTGTAAGTGAGTGTGTGTGAGTGTGTGGCGGAGTGTGTTTATGTATGCATAAATGTCTTTCTTCATGCATTTATATGGTAAATAAATTATCACTGCAAGAAAATTAGTGTACCCGATGCTCAAACTTTATTTTTCTTGTTATTTAAAAACTGACGCAGTGAAAGCAATGAATAACGTATAAAAGAGAATGAGAGAGAGTAAAAAATTAAATTTAGGCTGTTACCAATTTCTTTAAAGCTGTAAAGTGAGGACTCTTTGATCTTAACTTATTTTATTTCGTTTTGAATAAGTGCTCATTTAGAGACACAAAAATAAAGAGCTTATTACTGACAACTTTCGACCTGGATCTATTAACTCCCAACATTTTTCAAAATATCTTTTTTTTCTTTTTGGAATGAGACATCTATCCAATTGAAAAGGGGTCGAAAGAAAACATAATGATTACAACTTGAGATACTTAAACTTAGAAAGAGAACTTTGAAAAGTTAAAAAAAAAATGTTTTTACAAGATCAAAACACATAAAAAAATATTAATGAAGTTCTGGAAAATTTCAGACAGGATGAATCATTCTTTCATAAAATGTTATGTCACTTTAAACTAGGGAGAAACTTTCTTTTACCGGATTCTTTAATTGTTGTCTGTCATGGATGATCCTGTAAGCTGTAGTACTAATCAGATTTGGTTTAAAGTCAATTAAAGACACATCATTAAGAGTTTTTTTGTGGTATTACATAATGTTTCAGAGAAACAGGAACTCCGAAAAAAATTTGAGAATTGTAGGGGTTGAGATTTAAAAATAATCGTAGTTAAAGGTATTGTATAAAAAATTATTATTTTGGGTTTAAGTCTTATATAATGAAAGGTTTTATGTGTTTAAACATACGTGTTTAAACACTATTAGATAAAAATTAAGAAAAAAAAGGCATATTAAAGGATTACTCTTTAAGTTTTTATTTGAGTGTGAGGAAATTTTTAGAAGTCTTATTGTTTAAATAAGTGATTTCCAACTGGACACTTTCAGGTGTCGCAAAATCGGTCAGGTGTATTGCGAGATGTTTTTGTGGATAAACAAAAAATATTAGTAAGGCCTCTTAAAATAAATATAAAGTGGCTAACAAACATTTGTTCTCTGAGCTCCCATTAATTAAAAAAAAATTAATCTAAGTCATTTCCATTGTAGTCTTCTAGTGAAATATGACACTAAATCCAATGGCTATTTTTGAAACTGTTTTAATGTATTCTATTCCTATAAATTCCACTTTTATTTAATTTTTAAAAAAATGAAAAAAATATAAAATTTACGCAAGGGTGCTCCAAGTTTCTAATCTTATTCCTAAGGGTTCCATAAACGCAAAAAGGTTGGGAACCCCTGGTTTAGTTGAACTTGAATGATAGGTCTTTCTGAAAAAAATATACTATATAAGGGGTGTAGGATGAAAACTAACAGTCTCCCTTTTTTTTATAATTGAGTTTAGTGGGGAGGTCACCTTAAACAGATACTTTCTTAGAACACTTCTATCAGTTAAAAACAAAAATTTTTGGAAAATGGCCTACTAATAAAAAATAATGCGAGAATTTTTCCAAACGAGATTCCAAATTTATGTCTTCATCAATACGTAAGAAATAGTTCTTTGTCCTTTGACTAGAAATAAAAAATCTGATGGAGATTTCTCGTTTTGAAGTCACTACTCCTTTATGTTATGAGCATACTATAAATTTGCAATTCTAACTCAGTACTATTTTGGGTGATCAGTTAAATTTTAATATTGTAAATTTGAAATTGCTTTAAATTTACTTTGTTGTAAAGGCTTTATATGAAAGATATATATTAAAGTACGGAGAATATTGCAATAAATTTCTAGTTTTTTTTAAATTGGAAATTTAAAAATAGGGTAAGTGTATTAAAATCAAGAATAAATTATGACATTTGATATGACATTCATTCTTTTCTAAAAAGACGAATAGTATAAGATTCTCTTTGTATCTTTAGCCTTTGGTATATTTCTATTAGAGTTTCTATTTGCAATATTAAATATTTAATCGAATGGATACTATATATAGTTGTCTACGATTTATTATTTAATAAAAATTCATTTTAAAAAATCTGATTCAAGATTTGCAGTCTCTCCAATTTTTTCGATATGTACCAACTGTAAAACTGAAATTTTATTTCCGGAAACAGAAGCAAAAATAATTTGGATGTATAATTTAGAAGCTAATAATTTACATGCATTTTTAATATATCGTAAACTACTACAAATAACTCAATTACGACAACATAAGTCAAATTACTTTAGTAAAAAGTACTTAAGTAAACTAACTAGTAAAGTACTTATGTTTCACATGACATTTAAAAAAAATTAAATTGAAACTGATGACATACGTTATTGCTAGATTTTATAAAATTGCATAAGAACATAATTATGATTCGAATCTAATACGTTATTTTTAGCTTTATTAAATCATGCAATCACCAAAAATCTTGACAAATAAAATTATTTTTTATGATGACTTAAGGCAATATGAATACTTTCATTCGATATGCATCAAATTTACTTTATTTGTATCATACATACGGGGAATTAAATAGTATTATTAAGTAATAAAAAGGATAATAGACAATCGATTCATATATAAAAGTTTAGAATTAAGAGTTACGTATCAAATTAAATATCAATTTCTTGTTTCTAAATGTGAAACATCTTGATCGCAGCTCCGAACTTTATTAATAATTTGATAGTAATTAAAACTGTAATTATTTTGCTGTATCATGTGACATATGATAAAATTTAATGAAAAAGTATCATTATATATTCAATTTGAATTTATAAATTTATATGATTATTGTTTTTTTAACGCAATGAGGGAGTTTTAAATAACAAAGAGGGTTACAATTATTATCGAAATTAGACGACAGAAGTAGAAAAAGAGATATTATTGAAATACAAATTGAAAACGTCTCTTCGTTAATAGCATATGTTTTTTGGAATATTTATATCAAAAACACTTTCATATTTTAGCTGGTATTGTGTTACATAATAAGTGCAATATTTCGTGTCACTTAATGCCCTCTACTGTAGGAACATCTAACAGAAATTCAAAATATTTACTTCGGGTATTAGGATATACCATTTATTTGGTAAATATATAATATTTTCAGAATAATTTCAAAAATGGCATAAACATATGTGTTTGTTTACTATTTTTTACTTTGCTTTATTATATTTTCAAACACTTATGTATAAACATAGGTGTTTGAAAAGCTAACAGATAATCAGAATTTTTACTTCTTTTCGAGTATTAGGATAAACCCGATTGTTTGGTGAATAAATGGTATTTTCATTACATTCTCAGCTTCAAAATTGTTTGAAAGTAATATACATATATGTATTGGATTATTAAGTGAAATGTATGAGTTTATCTCCATTCCTCTCCATTACAATATTAAAACATTTTTACTGAAAAACTAAAGTGATTTGATTTATGTCGGAAAGGGCAACGACATATTCAGAAATTATCTTGCGTCAAATTTATGGATGACTTAAAAGTAAACTTACTGTGCTTCTTATAACCCTCAATAAAAATTTAAATTGGGGTTTTATTTACATAAATAAGTTTAGTGCGCTTTTTTCTCGTATACACTGTTTTACTTTTCTTTATTCTAGTTACATAATATAATCATTAACAGATATTAACTATTGTTTTAACTATTGTTTTGATCACTTTCCATATTTGTGAAAATTACTTAAATGCTCTGAGCATATTTGTGTAAAATACTGCAACTTAAACAGATAAAACTGAGTTTTAAACGTAATAGATACACGTGCCAGGGATTGTCACATTACAGTTCAAAAAAACTTCTTTAAAAATCCTAGTATAAGTTTCAGTTTATTACTTGGCAGCACATTCTTCTTATATTTAGTCTTTGATGTAGTGATATTTTTTTATTGGCATTATTGAATATTTAAAAAAATTAATATTATAGTGGATTATGATTTATTCTTCAATAAAAATTCATTAATAAAAATATGGTTCAGGCTTTGCAATCTCTCTCTCTCTTTCTTTTAATATGCACCAACTGTAAAAATTAAATTTATTTCTGGAAAGAGAATAAGGTTCAAATTGTAGTAATTAAATTTATTCTTTAATAAATCGTAAACTACAATTAACTGAAATACAACGACATAAATCAAATTACTTTAGTCATTGAGTAAAATTGTTTTAATAATGTAACGCAGAGGAAGGAATATGGAAGTAATAGTATTAGTTAAAGAATGAATATTATATTTGATTATTAATTTTTTAATAAAATTTCATTTTTTGAAAAATCTGATTCATAATTTTCAATTTCTTCTCTTTTTATAAATATATATTAACTAAAAATCTGAATGGTTTTTTTTTTCTAAAAACAGAATTAAGTTCAAAATATTTTACACCATGAAAGTTTATAAAAGAAATTCATTAGCGTTTCCTCGTAAAAATCATTTCCACCATAAAATTTTTATGTTTAAACTCTAATTAACGTCTGAGTTATCATCGTTATTTTAAATAAGTTTAATAACTTAAAGTAAAACCTTAAAATCTGTGATAATTTAATATACATTTTAATGTACAATCTCATTAACACTTACAAAACATTCTCTTCAGAGTAAGTATTTGCGATAGAATCATATTTGACCCGCATCTTTGTCGGAGGAATGGGAGATTATAAATCCATTTGTCAAAGTCAACAGAACTATGCCTAATGTTTTAGAGTTATATGAACATTAATATTCAGCGGTTTAGACTGAATAACTGCATATTACACTAAATATAAGTTACGAAATAAATCAGTTAATTGTTTGGGGGGGGTCCTTAACATTAAACTAGAATTTCTCTAGTTTTCACTCTTTATACAATTAATCTTTCCCTTTATATATATATATATATATATATATATATATATATATATATATATATATATATATATATATATATATATATATAAAGGGAAAGATTAATTTATATATATACATACATACATACATATATATATATATATATATATATATATATACACTCATGGACAAAAAAATTAGCGCACCAAGAAATAATTGCGGGATCGTAACGTAACTTGCAATGAAGGTACATGTCGGGGAGATATGCAAATGATCAGAAATGCAGCGTGATTGCGCATTACGTATAGCCAGTAGAGGGCGTTGAATATCGTACTCTGTGGAATATAAAACAGGTAACCAAAGCTTGTTTGAGTGTGCTGAATGATTTACAAAGGAAGAGCTGAGATAGACATGCCATTACGCCGTGTTCGAAGACAATATAAGCAGTTGTCGCAGTTTGAGAGGGGGAGAATCGTCGGGATGATGGAAGCTGGGTGGTCAGCTATGCGAGTAGCTCGTCAATTAGGCCGCTCTGATTGTGTTGTGAGGAGGTGTTGGGACCAGTGGACCCGAGAGATGTCGTGTACACGAAGACCAGGCTCAGGACGCCCTCGACAGACCAGTCGTCGAGAAGACCGCCACATCGTAAGAAATGCACGCGTACAACCAACTGCTTCATCGGCCGCCATCCAGGCACAGGTAGTACCTTCACTAGGGGCCTCTGTGTCTTCTCGAACCATACGAAGGCGCCTGGCGGAAGGACAGTTGGTATCGCGGCGCCCATTACGTGTGCTGCCCTTGACGCCCATCCATCGACGTCTCCGTTTGGAGTTTTGCCGCGCACGACGAAACTGGACTGCAGCGGAATGGAACGAGGTCGTCTTTAGCGACGAATCCAGATTCAATCTCGGCAGTGATGACAATCGTGTTCGTGTGTGGAGAGCCTGTTGTGAACGCTTCAATCACAGAGACACATCGTTCCCACAGCTGGTGTGATGGTATGGGGTGCCATTGCCTACAATACACGGTCACCCCTAGTATTGTTCCGTGGCACCATGACAGCCCAGCGGTATGTTCATGAAATCCTGCAACCACATGTGTTGCCACTCATGCAACGGCTCCCAGGATCCATTTTTCAACAAGACAATGCTCGGCCTCATACGGCAAGGGTGTCCCAAGACTGTCTCCGCACTGTTACTACCCTTCCTTGGCCTGCCCGATCCCCAGATTTGTCTCCATTTGAGCATATCTGGTATCATTTGGGACGACGAGTTGGGCATCCCACGAGTTTGAACGAACTAGAGGCAAGGTTACAGCAAATATGGAACGAAATGTCTCAAGACATCATACAGAACTTGTATGACTCAATGCCTGATCGTATCGCATCGTGCATTCGCGCTAGAGGGGGTCCAACGGAGTATTAACTCCTCTGTTCTTTTGCCGTTTTCTCTGAAATAAATTATCCCTTTTCTTTGATTTTCTTATCATTTACTTATATCAAAGTAGTCATTACGTATGTAAAATTTCGTTTCATTTTGACGACTCCTTCTTGGTGCGCTAATTTTTTTGTCCATGAGTGTATATATATAGGTATACCAATAGGTATGCCAATTAAATGCATATTATCAGGTTGGTAACCTCTGATCTATAGTATGTTTTATGCCAAGAGAATAAATATATGCTGTCTTTAATTGTGACTCCGAATCCCTTGGAAATCAGTACATAATTTAATTTTCAATGTAGTCAGGTACGTGAACAACCCTTGTTACAACAATGATAACCAGAAGACTTATATATATATATATGTATGTAAAAGAGATAAAAACGATGTATTTCTTTTGTTCAGTGTGTCTCCTATTGTTTAAGTATATCATTCGGTTATTGTTTCTGTAAAGAGTGAAATAAAATATTACATTTAAAATATCATTATATGTATAAATCTTTTTTTATTTCATATGTTATATAAGCGTTACAAATTTTTAAATTTTAAATTGACTGAAACGAAGAAAAGAAATATTTTAAAATCCTTCAATAATAAATAGAGATAAAATGGACACTTACTTATTTTTTATTAAAGAAACAATAGCTCATTGTATCTATATATTGAAACACATACAAGAAAAGAATATTTTAAATTATGAAAAAAAATTTAGCAGTTCAATTTCGCAAAATACATACCGTAACAATCATATAGCAATCTAAGTATTATAGAACGGTATCCATTATAAAGAAATGTGGTTCAATTTTAAAAAAAAACCTCTCTGAGATAATTGATTGCATATAAGTATTGTTTGTATTTTGTTTCTGAAACAAATCAACTTATTGTTATGAAATCTTTTATCGCTTTGAAAGAGGCAACAGTATAATGGAATTTAATTCGTTTATCTTCTTAGTGACCATTGCATTGTTTTTTAAACCCTTATGTACTAATAAATAAGATGCAATTTTTTCCAAGATTTTTTAATATTTCTGCCATATTTTATTTTAATTATGAATTTCGAGTACAAATATCTATGACCACTTATATTTGTGGAGTATGTACATGTTTCTCAATAGCGAAACAACTTGGAACTATATATTGTTCTGGCCCAACGTATTTGAGACAATCACCATACTAGTCTAGCATAGGAAAAGTGACTATAACTAGAAAAAGAATGTGACAAAGATTCTCTGGTGAATCTTTTTCTTGCGGAGAGAAATAGCAAGATATATATATATATATATATATAAAATCCCTTAATAGCCGTTCTAAAGAGGGAATAGAAAAAATGGCCCCGTAAACTGAAAATTAAGGAAAACTGTTCATTTGTTACGTTTATTTTCAATAAATAATCATTTTAAAATTTTTAGAAAGATTTCCATAAAACACATAATTACCATTCCCTTTAATCTTTTTGACGTTCGTTACGGTAGTCAAATCTTACGGTAGTCAAATCTAGAACAAAATATTCGATAAATTGCAACGAATATTATTTTAAATATCACAGTAGGAATCGAAATTTGAAAGTTTAAATTCGAAAGATTTTCTTTTTTAAATGTGAAGGCACTTCTCCGAAGGCATTCGATAACCAGACCCCACTAATAACCATCCATGTGGTTTCCACTTACCACTAGGATGGGCTTCCCACCTTCGTATTTGACATTCCCATACCCGGCGTAGATACAAAGGTATTCAGTTTCACTTGTCAAGATTTGATCTGAGTTGCCTTCATCTGAACTGCAACGCGCTAACAACAAGGCTGTACTCGAAAGATATTTTGGTGCAATGGAGGGTCTTCAACCGTAACGTTTTTAAATAATCTGTTACTATGATATGATTAACGTAATTATTTTTTCTCTACAAGTATGTGTGGCATATTTAACCAAGCATTTAATCATAAAAAATGTTTCAATTAAATTATGATATTTTTAAATGTAAGCTTTTCCTCTGCCTAATCTATTTAATTCACAGTTTTACAGATCCACTAACTCAGTTGCATTATTAAAAAAATCAATTGCCCTGTTTTTGGTTAGATTTGGAAGTTTGAATATATTTTCCGACGCAGCAGTCAACCCTGAAACATTCTTTTAGGAGTGCAGAAAAGGAATACGAACAAAATTTCTACGAGGAAATATGCAATACTTTTTTTTCGAGTTTTTTTTTATTTCTTTCAAACAAACACACGCAGGACATAAAAAGAGGAGCGAAAAGAAATTTATTGTACGTGTGTGGCAAATGTAACGTCCTTACACAAAGCTCCGCAGAAAATGAAAATGCTGAACAAGACCAATGGAACTAAGATCCAAAGGACGTGATTTTGTCCTGTATAGTTCTGGTTCTTCATTTTTTATCTTCCTTCACTGTCTCCGATTTTATATTGCTGATGTCTGCGTAAGTGACGCTGTAGAGGGTAACAAAATTTTAGTTTATTGAATTACTTATTAAAGAATTTCTCGGTGATAACTGAGTTGGATTAAAACTATAAATGGTGTAATAGTAGCAAGAAATAGAAAGGTTTTAACTTATCTTTATATATATATATATATATATATGTATATACAGTAACCACAGCTTATAGTGATCAGTGGTTATAAGAATCAACCGTTTATAAGAATCAATATCGCGAAAACAAAAACAAATACATTATTTCCATGCTAAAATTTTCGCTTTAAAGAATCAATCCACCGGTTATAAGAATCAGTTTACACTCTTCGCTTTCCTTTCATTTTTCAAAAAAAGCCACTTAAACCCGAAAAAGGCACGAAGTTCTTTCTATTCTTTCTTTTTTTAAGAAAGATTGATAAGATGGGATGGAATATAGTATTTCATTCCTTTCTTTGTTAGACATAACATAATAGTTTCCCCTTAAACAATTTAGCACAACACTGTCCTATTAGCTTGACCCAGGGGCATCTTTACCCGTCCGGGTCCGATTTCACTTTTCTGCACTGACAAACAAAAATAAGGTCCATTTTTTTCCCACCTCCCACATCCTGGTGGCGGCTTCCTGGATCCTGAAACACATAAATCTTCGGCGAAGTGTCCACTATCACTTAGGCAAACGTGACATTAGTAGATTCAGCACGTTATCAAACCGTGAAACGTAAGCTAGAAGATGAATCTTTGTCTGAGACTATTAGTATTGAATGAGTATTGAAACAGCCTCCTGAAAACTTCATTACGTCAAACTACCATAGAAAACTTTTTCTTGCTCCATTTCTGTAGTTGAAATGTTAAAACTGCTAAGCAGGTATGTTGTAACAAATATTGGATTTTTTTCTTCTCTTACTATAATCATTCGTATCTACTTATAGGTCTAGAAATTAAGTTATATTTTTAAAATTATAAAAAAAATTTTAATAAAAGATAATTAATGTAAATTAAAGAGTATTTTATGGTAAATTATCTAATATATGTATATGTAGGTGTGTGTGTACCTGTCCCAAAACCTAAATTTCGGCTATAAGAATCAACCGCTTATAAGAATCAAAAACAGTAATAACAAACGTGATTCTTATAAGCGGAAATCACTGTATATATATAGTCTGAACTATCATACTGTTTTCGAGAATTTACATAGGGTATTCGATGAAATAATTTATTTTAAATTTCCCTATAAGAATCATATTATGAAAGTTTGGATTCGAAAGTTATATTTTTTAATATATAAACGCGGAGGCACTTGTCCGAAGGCATTCGCACTATTAAAAAACTAATCTTGCTACTGTTTCTTTTCTACTTTTTGTTTGGGAGTACCATACAGCTGTAAACATAGCTCCCTGGTGATACCTCAATTTTGGCCTAGCAGTCCACCACAAGGATGAGCTTTCCACCTAAGAATTTAACATGTGCATACGCGGTGTAGATACGAATGTATTCAGTACCGCTTGTAGGGATTCGAACTGAGCTGCCTTGGTCTGAATTCCAACGCACTAACTACTCAGCTGCATTGGGCGAACTCAAAAGATATATTCATGCAATGAAGTGTCTTCAACCTTGATGTTTTCAAATAACTGTATACATCCCTACTGTTTTTCACAGATATATTTTCTGTCGTAGTATGATTAACAAAACTACATTTAACCGTCGTATTTTTAATAAACTGTAATTATCTGAAATATTTTAAAGGAATCATTTCCACACATTTTCGTTTACAGTCGTATTGTTTCCAACAATCAATATGTAACCGTGACATTCCCTATTAACTATTATCGATCGTAATGTATCTTTTAAATTATTTTTAACAGTAATGCGACTGCTGTCTTTTTATTTGAAAAACTAAATATTCAAATTGTTTAATAATAAAAAATACTTTATTGAAACTAAACAGATAATTTTTGGTGGATTTACTGATTTTTGTGTGAAATGATTACATTTTGTATTTTTTTTCGTTTCTACATTTCTTGACAAATCTGGTTCAAACTTCGTGTACTTATGTTTTGAAGCCTGGAGATAATTCTAATATAAGTTTGGAAGCTTAAAATGCTTATATATAAATACAGATTTAAATAATATTTCATCTCAAGGCATTGGAATCCATCATTCATAAGAACTGCGCATGCGCAGGTAAATAAACGGTTGTTTACAAGGTAATTAGTAGTTGTTTGGTGTTATTTAAAGTTAATTTTCTTATATTACTCCTTTTGTTTTCTTTTCCGTACAGATTTGTGCTAAAAAACATAATTCTGAGAAACACTCATTTTTTAACTCTCTGTGGCCATCTGGAATACCGCCTCATATATTGGAATTAAAGATTGGTGCACCTATTATGCTTCTCAGGAATTTGGATATACCTTCACTGTGTAATGGGACTTGATTATGTATAAAGAGATTGATGAAGAACTTTATAGAAGCGACTATAATAAGTGGTCAAGCCACAGGCAAACATAACTATCATATATATCATGTGTGAGAAGAAAATTAAAATATTAGCATTAGGATTTTTGGTCACAGTGATAGGCGTCTTAGCTAAATTTCAGATTAATATTCTACGTTTGGAGTCAATTTTTAAAAAAAATTGTTTAAAGGTTTTTTTGGTATTTTATGGTAAAATAGCACTTAAAAATTTTAAAAAGGAACAAAAACTGACCTGTAAATAGCATACTTTTGTTATAAATTGGTCAATTTGAAGTAATTTTTATTAAAATTTAGCTAAAATGCCTATAACTGTGCATAAAATTCTTAATGCTACTATTTTAATTTCCTTCTCACGCATGATAGATATGACAGTTATCTATCAAAATGACCTACAATCTAAGAGAAAATTTGAAAATGCAAAAATAATACATGCAATTTTATGTTCCGATATGAAAATATTCCCCGATTCGTCATTCCTTTCCTTATAAAAACAGCCCAAAATAAAAATAAAAAAGTCCAATTATATCGCAGAAATATTGCAAAGAGTTGCAGAAACACAATATGTCAAATACCTAATTACCAAATTACAGAAAGTAAATAATCGCAAGTTAGCAAGTCACATAGGGGTTTCAACGGTAAAGAGTTTCAATCGTAATCCTTATACTAAAAATTAACCAAGTAAAAAAGGATTAACGAAAACAAAACAAAAGGAGTAATATAAGAAAATTAACTTTAAATAACACCAAACAACTACTAATTAACAATAATTGTTTAAAGGTTTTTTTGGTGTTTTATGGTAAAATAGCACTTAAAAATTAAAAAAAGGAAAATAAACTTACCTGTAAATAGCATACTTTTTTATAAATTGGTCAATTTTCAAGTAATTTTTATTGAAATTTAGCAAAAATGCCTATAACTCTCCATAAAAATCTTAATACTACTATTTTAATTTCATTCTCACACATGATACATATGACAGTTATATTCAAAATGACCTACAATCTTAAGAGAAAATTTTACAATGCAAAAATAATACACGCAATTTTATGTTCTAATGAAAATATTCCCCGATTCGTCATTCCTTTCCTTATAAAAACAGCCCAAAATAAAAAACTATTTATTATAAACCAATTATTGTGCCTCATTTCATTAATAATAGCATCTAAAACATTTTCTGAAAATTTTATCAAATTATATACATTATGTGATATATCATGATAACAGTAGAGATTTGTGCTAAAAAACATATTCTGAGGAACACACATGTTTGAACTCTCTGTGGCCATCTGGAGTACCACCGCATATATTGGAATTAAAGATTGGTGTACATATTATGCTTCTCAGGAATTTGGATCCACCTTCAAGATTATGTATAAAGAGATTGATGAAGAACTTTATAGAAGCGACTATAATAAGTGGAGAAGCCGCAGTCAAAGATAACTGTGATATGTATCATGTGTGAGAAGGAAATTAAAATAGTAGCAATATAATTTTGTGCAGAGTTATAAGCATTTTAGCTAAATTTCAATACAAATTTCTTCAAATCGACCAATTTACAAAATAAGTATGCTATTTACAGGTAAGTTTTTTTTTTCGTTTTTAAGTGCTATTTTACCATAAAAGACCAAAAAAATCTTAATTTTTTTTTTTCAAATTGACTCCAAACGTAGAATATTAATCTGAAATTTAGCTAAAACGCCTATCACTCTCCACAAAATCTTAATGCTAATATTTTAATTTCCTTCTCATACATGATACATATGACAGTTATCTTCAAAATGGCCTACAATCTAAGAGAAAATTTGAAAATGCAAAAATAATACACGCAATTTTATGGTCTAATATGAAAATTTTCCCTGATTCGTCATTCCTTTCCTTATAAATACAGCCTAAAATAAAAAAAAAATATATTTATATCACAGAAATATTGCAAAGAGTTGTAGACAGAAGCATAAAAAGAAAGAATATTCAAATAAAGTAGTGCTATTTTACCATAAAAGACAAAAAAATCTTAAAATTTTTTTTTTTTTGAAAAATTGACTCCGAACGTAGAATATTAATCTCAAATTTTGCTAAAACGCCTATCACTCTCCACAAAATCCTAATGCTAATATTTTAATTTCCTTCTCACACATGATACGTATGACAGTTATCTTGAAAATGGCCAAACAATCTAAGAGAAAATTTTAAAATGCAAAAATAATATACCAAATTTTATGTTCTAATATTAAAATTTTCCACGATTCGTCATTCCTTTCCTTATAAAAACAGCCGCAAATAAAAAACTATTTATTATACACCAATTATTGTTCTTTTTTAGTTTCTTTTGTATTTGCTAAGCAAATTTTGTTATTATTGGATATTTTTGAAGGCCAGTGAAATATAATTATGTTTTATTTACTTTTCTATTTTGCGTTTAGTTAATTTTCCAATTGTTCAGAAATTAATTATTCAAACAGAATTTATTACTTTATATATTTCAATAGGGGGGGGAGGTTACAGTTTATTAGTTAATCATTTTTTATTATTATTCTCAGGTAGGAATTAAGGTGACTGTCTACGTTCAGAGTCAATTTTAAAAAAAAAATTTAAAGGTTTTTCATCTTTTATGACAAAATAACACTTAAAAATTAAAAAAAGAGACAAAAACTTACCTGTAAATAGCATACTTTTTTATAAATTGGTCAATTTGAAGTAATTTTTAATGAAATTTACCTAAAACACCTATCACTCTGCACAAAATCTTAAAGCCCTCACACATGATATTTTAATTTCCCTTTCACACATGATACATATGACAGTTATCTTCTAAATTATCTACAATCTAAGAGAAAATTATTCTTTCCTCATTTTTCATTATCATTCTCAAGTAGGAATTAAGGTGACTGTCTACGTTCGGAGTCAATTTAAAAAAAATTTTTTAAAGGTTTTTTTCATCTTTTATTGGAAAATAGCACTTAAAAATTAAAAAAAGAGACAAAACTTACCTGTAAATAGCATACTTTTTTATAAATTGGTAAATTTGAAGTAATTTTTAATGAAATTTACCTAAAACACCTATCACTCTGCACAAAATCTTAAAGCCCTCACACATGATATTTTAATTTCCCTCTCACACATGAAACATATGACAGTTATCTTCAAAATGACCTAAAATCTAAGAGAAAATTTTAAAATGCAAAAATAATACACGCAATTTTGTGTTCCAATATGAAAAATTTTCACACTTTATTGAAACTTCATCTGGTGGACGGATGGCTTGAGCGTAGCTAGGCGAAGCCCGAGACTAGCCGGGCGAAGCCCGGCTAGTACCTTATAAAATAGTTTAGACAGATCATATAAAATAAACTGTGTAATCGCACGTAATGTGTTATATTTATGTAAACCTACGTTATTATGTAACTTAAGTTTATTTTAAGAAATATTTCGCTTAATCCGAAAAGGGTCTGGTCCCATTCATTTCGGATTATCGGGACTCCATTGTATTATGAACCACAATATATCTAACAAACTACTTTTTACAATAATGCGACTAATAAACTGATTTAAAACATATGTATTTAAATAAATTATTTTCAATCTGTAGGTGTTAAATTTGGTGGCAAAATGTTTAATGATACTGGTAAGGGTCCTGATAAAGGTATATATATATATATTTCGAGGGATATATATATATATATATATATATATATATATATATATATATATATATATATATATATATATATATATATATATATATATTTATTTATTTATTTAGAGGTGCTGCATATCTTGAAATCTAAAATAAAATTTGCCTGTAATCTTATTCTTTAAGGTATCTGCACTTGTTTTCTTACGCTAAACAATCATACTATAGATAACCTTATTAAAAACTTTTGGAGACACATTAAAGGAAAAAAGGCGGTAAGAAATTTCTCTAAGCATAGCATCACGTACTTTGTGCTGGCCTATTTCTTGTGCCTCATTCCCTTGGGATCCCCGATAAAATATACGTGCCGATTTTGTACTTTCCCTACACGTAAGAAACATCCGTTTGTGCTTTGTGCTTTATATGCATTTTTTATTAAAATCGAAAATTTGTGAAGGAATGATTTTGAATATGAAACACACAGCTCGTCACAAATGGCCCTGTGGTACTGGAATATGATTACGAAGAGTTACCGAAGAAAAACAAAATATTGAAAGAATATTGTTTGGGAAATGCAAAGTGACAGATGAAAACCACTCTCTCTCTATCTCTCTCTGTATATATATATATATATATATATATATATATATATATATATATATATATATATATATATATATATATATCACTAGTTTATCAGTATTAACATAAAAACTGTGAGCAGGCATTTAATATATATATAATGCATGTTCAAAATCACTAATATTTGATAAACTGCAACAATAACATGAGTTAAAAATTAACTTGAAAACTGTGAGCAGGCATTTAATATATATAATGCATGCTCAAAATCACTAATATTTGATAAACAACTGCTACAATAACATGAGTTAAAAATTAACTTAAAAACTGTGAACAGGCATGTAATATATCTAATGAACGCTCAAAATCACTAATATTTGATAAACAACTGCTTTAATAACATGAGTTAAAATAACATGCGTAAAAAGAACTGAATATTTCCTACGCGATTACTCCTTTTGGAGGATTTTGTTGACTAAAAACTAACCTAGAGAAACTTATTTTAAAAATAATACTACGCTATTATGTGCTATAAAATGCTAACAACGCAATTCTAAACGCTTTATTCACAGAATTCAGCAAATAGCACACGTGCGTGATGATATACGCGATCGAGACAGATTGCCAGTTGTAGACACACAGAAAGCATATTGGCAGACTTAACGGAGAGAGAGGAGCAACTCCTAGCGCGCGTCTACAGTCGTGAGTCACAATAACAGCTGCTTAGTGAAGAGGGAGTAAATGTCTTCCCTTCAGACTTATGTAAAATGCACATTTCCCTATTTCATCTCAAGGGATTAGAATATTTTGATTAGTTAGCGTAATCACCTGCTCTATACCCATGTGCTTTTTAACTGTCTACTAGTTTAATAGAATCCACAAGAAGCAAGTGTTTCTGCTGTTCATCCAAGGATAATTGGCTGTAAACATGGCTTATTTCTTAATACGTAATATATATATATATATATATATATATATATATATATATATATATATATATATATATATATATATATATATATATATATATATATGTGTGTGTGTGTGTGTGTGTGTGTATTTAAGTATATGTTACAGTGAAAACCCGAAATCAGCCAAAACCCGAATTAACTAGGGAAAACGCGTTCTAACTGGGAGCGCTAGGGAAAACGCATTGTAACTGACAGCGCTAGGGAAAATGCGTTTTCCCTAGTTAATGCATGTTTTGTCCAGTTAGAACCGTTTGAATCTGGATTTGTTGTTTGTGAAATTTTCAAAGCAAGTGCAGTCGTTTAGTTTTATTCTTGCAGGAACGTGCTTGTGCTGTTTGCTTTATTTAAGATGAGTATAGAAAATGTTAATGCTTTTTGCGCTAAAAATTGGAAAAATAGATTTCTTGAACAATTACAGTTATTAAATAAAAAACAAAATAACTTTAATGTTATAACAAGTGATGAATTGAACACTCTTTTATCAGAGGTTGAAGAAGCCAAATCTTCCGTTAGCAAGACTTCTGTTCAATACCGCAGAGGTTTAACATTTTTGAAATCAGTGGAGTAAAAAAGTTGGTTTCTTCAAATGAGCCCATAAAATATTATTTACCAGATGAAGAAATTTTTGATGTTATCGAAAGTGCGCATGTGGCCATAGGACATGGTGGTAGAGACATACTCAAAATTGAAACTTCAATAAAATATGCTAGCATAACTACTGAGATGAAACAAATTGTTTTTATCGATGTGTGAAACATGTCAACAGAAAAAACATAAAAAAAAGAAAGATTTGGTTTCTTAACCAATTATTCACTCAGAAATGAACAGTTGCTGCCATTGGATTTGATTGACATGCAATCTCAGGCAGATAATGCATTTAGGTTTATTATAGTTTACCAGGACCATTTATCAAAGTTTGTGTTACAGCGAGCACTTCAGAGCAAAAGAGCGGAAGGATTGCTTTGCAACTACTTCATATCTTTTTGACATTTGGGGCTCCTTATATATTGCATTCTGATAATGGAAGAGAGTTTGTTAATTCCTTTTAGAGCAGTTATCTACGGATTGACCAGAATTGAAGATTGTTCATGGGAAGCTTCGTCACAGCCAGTCGCAGGGTTCGGTTGAGAGGGCCAAGTTGGTTCGGTTGAACCAAGAGTTGGACTGACAACCTCAACCTTGCCATCCGATATTATAAAAAATATCCAAAACGTGGATGAACTTCAGAAAATTTTCGAGTACATGAATGCAGAAGAGAAAGAAACTGAACAAGCACAATCAGGGGAGTATATGCTTGCTAGTATGTCGACCAACATTTTTCTAATTAGAAAGGAAGCCAAAGAAAATATAATAAAACAAGCCAAACGAATGAAAAAGATCTCCGATGCAACACAACCTGAGGTTGATATTGGAGGTAATGTTGTTGTTCCAATTCCAAATGTTGATAGAGCAAAAGCGGACTTGCGAAATCTCATTGGAGTAGTGCTTGAAAATAGATAAAGATGGCCTGTACAAAATTGGTACGAAAGATGGAGTTCTGAACAAACTGTATTCGAGGCAAGAAATGATATTTAAACTTATTTAGTTCAGTATTTATTCAATAAATATATGGTTATTATTTATATTAACTTCGACTACAGCTAATCAGGGGCGGATCTAGAACAAGTCGTTAGGGGGGGGGGGAAGGTCGTAGCCGGGGAATTTATTTTTTCGGGACGGGGGGAGAGCAAAAAAAATGGTTGAATGAGCTTGAAAAACTGATTTTCTCAAATTATAATAGAATAAATAGTATTTTGGCATAATGCCTTTAGCTCACTAGCTGTAAGAGGGGAAGGGTCGATCGCCCCAACAGCCCCCCCTCCTAGATCCACCCTGCAGCTAATTGTTCACAGAAATTCAGCAGTATTCCATTAAATATTGTATGTAGTAACTATTAGGTGTATGTGTTATAAATAAGCATTAAATTTAGGTATTACATTAATTTTCTTATGTTCATAAATTAAAGAGTTGATTCAAACCAAGATTGAAAATGTGTAATTTTTGTACAAGCTTAATACAAAAGTTTATCATATTCACTGATTTCCAGATCTGAATTAGATGTATCGCGGCAAATTTTCTTAACTCAAGAGCGAGTACCGGATCAGGAAATTTCGCTGAGAACAGCAGCAAGAAAAGGTGCTGTAGGAACTGGACAAGGGTTCGTCCGCTGTTCTTGTAAAAAAGATTGTTCTTCAAAGAGATGTTTCTGTATGAAAAATGGTTCTCTTTGCAATTCTAAGTGTCACAGTAGTTTGCCTTGTCGAAATAAGTAATTCGTAATAACGGTACTGTGTTAAACAATATCCAAATAAAGTACGTATTATTTTCTTCAATGATAGGTTCTTTCCTCAAACACTATTTTACTAAGTATAGTTTGATTTAAATTAGAACTTGTTATATAACATATTGTTAAAATAATACAAAAATTTTGGATAGATGCAAATTATATTGTCTAACAAATCAGTCAAAACCCGAATAAAACGTTTTTTTTTCCTTTCGCTGCTAGTTAGAACGCGTTTTTCCTAGTTAATTCGGGTTTTAACTGATTTCGGGTTTTGACTGCAACATAAATAAACCAGAAAATCCCAACTTGAAGGTAATGCAAATTATATTACGGTATACATATCGGTATATATATACGGTATGTATTTCGGATCTTATTTGATATAAATTTATTTTTTGAAAATTTTGCACGCTAAGCTACTTTGGTAAAATATTTGAGTTTTGTTGTTGTTTCTAATCCTCTGTCATCCAAATATTAATTCAGATGAGATCCATGATGTTGTTGACTCAATCAAAATCAAGGGCGAAAAGAGGCTTTGTCATAAAATCTCTGGTAAGGCCCAGACACCCTGAAAAGGTGCTTCGAGGAGGCCTGCCGGACATGGCACTTGGATGACCTTTCTTCCCCCGTCAAAAGAAAGGCTCCTGAGGTGTCCACTAGTAAGCTTAGAGTGCAGTTTTAGAGCTTCTACCGCAGTTTAGGAAAAGTGGAGTGCCAGGGCTCCACTTATGCCAGTGATGGGTGTGGTGGGGTGGGGTCAGCCAAGAGATATCATCTAGGGCCTTTCTGACAGAATATAGTTCACGGTGAGTGAAGTGCTGGAGAATGACGTATTCTCACAGCCCACCTCAGCCAATTTGTCCACAACCTCAATGTCATGAATATCCTTCAACATAGGAAGAAATCCCCTGGAGGTAAAAAGCGTGAGACTGAGAAATTATTCAGCCTTCTTAAAATAGAAATGCTGGTTGTGTCACCCACAGAGATCCAATTGCAAAGATGTTGTTGCGAGCTACGGCTGTCGGACATAATCTATAGATCACAAATATCTCTTTCAGAACGGATGGCTGTAAGACCTCATCAATTGCCATTAATTCCCCTCAGAAGACAGAGCAAGAGTCCGGATGACGTTGCCTTAGGATGATTTCTCGGTAACGAGGCTTAATGTATACATCCCTAGCGGCACAATCAGCAAGTCTGCTGCCATCAGTAAACATATAGCATCACGAGGAATACAATTGTTGACCTCCAATGCCGTCTGCCTAAAATGGATAGGAATGTGGTTTGATTATTGTACTTGTCTGTAGCACATCTTAACAGGGACCTGGCATACTGTTCTTCAGGTGGCACATTTGCAAAGAGATTCTTTTGCTTTTGTAGTTTGCACTTGACGGATTTTTTTTCAAATACTTTTTTAGTGCTAAGTTGTGTCTATCTTAAAAACCACAAAATTCAGAAATGATCCTTCGTTACAAGGAAACGGCAGCACCGTTGACAAAGTAATGGTATCATTAAATTGTTAATTAATCATATTCTTGTTTTGGTTAACCTTCACGTTTTTGTTTTGTGTTTGAAATTTGTATATTTCTCTTCGTGCTTATGTAAGAGCTGAAATCTGTGTATTTTTATACATTCATTCATATACTACTACATTCTTAAATTTTTTTAGTATTTAAAATTTAACGTTATTCAAGAGACCGCCATAAAGAGGTGACGCTAAATGCGGGCAAACGTAAAATCGGCTTAGTAGAAAAACAAAACACTGAGTATAAAATAAAGACTAATTTAGGTAACATACATGTATTTTTTCATTTACATTGGTTTAGACATCAGTTTTTTCTCGTACGTATGCATAGTGTCGTGCATAAAGAGTCTCCTCGTGCTTATGTAAAGCTGCAATCTGTGCATTTTTATACATGCATTCATTTACTACTACATTCTTAAATTTCTTTCGTATTTAAAATGTATACATATATATATATATATATATATATATATATATATATATATATATATATATATATATATATATTATATACATATATATATACATATATATATATATATATATATTATATACATATATATATATATATATATATATATATATATATATATATATATATATATATATATATATATATATATTATATACATATATATATACATATATATATATATATATATATATATATTATATACATATATATATACATATATATATATATATATATATATATATATATATATATATATATATATATATATATATATATATATATATATATATATTATATACATATATATATATATACATATATATATTATATATGTATATATATTATATATATATATATATATATATATATATATATATATATATATATATATATATATATATATATATATATATATATATATATATATATTCAGAAAACTTTAATACTGATTTATTTCCACTTATAATAATTCGAAAACTACTTTCGCTGACATCCATTCACATTGCCTTTTTAAGTGTTTGTATTTCTTATTTCATCTGTCAAATATTCAACGAAGAATTACTTCTCCTCCCACGTTATCGATTTTTCAAAATTCGACTCCGTCACACGTCTCCAGCGTTTCATAAAACGAGACGCTGCATCTAATAGTACTAATGCGTTGCATTAGCGCTAAAAAATAATTCTAAAGTTACAATTACCGTGTTACATTGTTCTTCAAAGCTATTTATTAAACCCAGAACATTCATCACGCTCTCTCCCTTTTTTTCCCCTTGTCTGGAGCACAATAATAAGTGACACTGCTCTTTAAGGTCTTCTTTGAAGAATGGGGATAAAAAGTCACCATTGTTCGCTTAATGTGTAGCCTCGAATAAAGTTTACTGTTCCCTTTTGAGAGACCCTTTAATTATTCAAAGACTGCTTGAAGTGATTTGTGCTCCAGAAGTAATTTTTAATTTCATTCATTATGAGCTGCAGTGAGTGTGTTTGAAAGAAATGCAGGGGGTTTTCGTGTAATCAATAGAAAGTCGCTCAGTGTTTTTGATGCAGTGTATTTTTTTTTTCTCTAAGTGAATAATTAGACTTTAGATAACATATATTTGTGTAAACACATTATGTTTAAACATTCATTATTCAAATAGTATTGTTCAATAATTATTCTGATCATTTTCATAAAAAGTGTGTTTTTTACTGGAGTATTAACATTCAGTTTCATAATGTTCAACATATTAAAAAAATCCAGTATGTTCTCCACTTCGTAGTCTGTGCTATAATTCATACCATAGGAGCTTCATGAGACTGAGATTAGGGTTCTGCTATGGCAGCAAATATACGATTTGTCAACGTCTTCGAAAATAGACGGAAATATTTATTTGAATAAGTTAACTTTTCATAGAAAAACTTCTCTAAATAAAGGTCAAACAGCACAACAGGCTATTATATTACAGATTATATAAATTATCCAGATTATATACATTATTTTACAGATTATATAAGAAACTAGCATTATTGCCCGGCGTTGCCCGGGTAGATATATAGATATAAAATTTTTCATACATTCCATCAAAAGAATACTGGGCTGCACCCCCCACTCTTCATGTTCATCTGGCCAGACAGAATGCGCTTAGCGCATTTCTACTGAAATTATATACAAACAATAAGAAAGAAAGAAACTTTGAGGCTGCTGACCTTCTTCTGATTATACGTCTGATTTTATTGAGAATTAATAACACAGTGTTGCGTGATTCGCACGTTTGCATTGAATAAGATTACTGTTTGATTATATTTGTTAGATACTGTTTAATTAGATTTAATTAGATTTGCTTGATCCACTGTTTAATTAGAAATAAGTTTTATAATTTACATTTGCCTTTATTTTTTATTTTTCCCTTAAAAACGCAGTTTTTTTCACATCACCAAGAGACGCACTTTTTCCTACATCAACCAAGAGGTAAAGTGCAAGATGCGATATTCCCTTTATTTAATCAAAGTAAGGCAGGATTTTGCATGAAGCCTAGGCTCAAAGTTTCTTTCTTTCTTATTGTTTGTATATCATTTCAGTAGAAACGCGCTAAGCGCATTCTGTCTGGCCAGATGAACACGAAGAGCAGGGGGCGCAGCCCAGTATTTTTTTGATGGAAAGCATGAAAAATTTTATATCTATATATCTACCCGGGCAATCATTCTTTAAATATAATTTCATTAACTTTCTTATGCGTTAATATAACTAATGGACTAATAATTTGGAATGAAAATTTTGTGTCGTTATGTTTCTCTGTTTAAAGAGCTTTTCCTCCCACTGCTTAAAAAACCCAAAACTCTAAAAGATTTATCTTATATGATTTCACGTAATAAGTAATTCAAATGCATATCATATATTAACTCTGTTTCGCGAACTTAGGGGAAAAAACCTGTAGAACTCTTAAACTTCTTCCCATTTTATGATCCTCAAACAATTAATATATTTAGATCAACAGAGGGCTTCCAAAAACTGGCCATGGGAGAAACTTAATTTTTCTTTTTTTTCCAAATTTTATTATGTTCTATTAGTTTGAACGCCATTGTCTAAAATTGTCTAAAGCAGCGGTTCTCAACATTTTTACTACACTCATAACTCCACTACAGTACACTCACGACTCCATTACTACCACGACTCCATTAGTACACTCACGACTAACGTAAAAAATAAAATAAACACTTCGCCCCCCTCGTCACCCCTAGACCAACTCTCAAACCACCCCAGATCACCCTCAGAACAAAACTCTTTTCCCCCGCGTATCGACTTGACTGGTTGTGTTGAAGGGGCTGTATTCACATTTAAGAGGTGCACTTAGGGGCACAAAAATCATTAAAAAATTAATTAGAAAAACTGATTGAGCCCCAAATTTCGTTTTTCCTGATTTAAGTTTCTCGGGTCCTAAACATTAACTGTGCCGAATTTGGTCCCGGTGGGTGAAACAGTCTATGATTCTATAGCGGACAAACAAACAGACAAGATCTTTTATATATATAGATTTTCAATATGGCGTCTATATGAAGGTTTATTTAAAGACATCGTAATTAAACATTTCAAACCATCGAGAGTGTCTGTAACTTAAGATTCTTTCCTTCGTATTTTTCAAAGTGATTTCTGTCTGTTCGTCAAATAAGACTTTAAATTTGATAATTCTACGTCATCTCTCGATTTATTGACACAGGCATCCCCTTTACTAATATCATAGTTATCTTTAATCTAAAACTAATGTAGATTTTCTGTTCAAAGATTTCTCTTCTAACCCTTAGATAACATCAGTGAGATTTTAAAAAAACACGGTAACTTTCGGCTTAACGAAATAATGAATGTACTGAATAGGCCTACATTTTCCTAACTCTTCGTCTGACTTTAAAACTCGTTTTATTTTGTCTGTACTCATGTTAAACGTGTCTTTGTTTGCATATTTTGTCCAATTGTGAGCCATTTTCTCCTTTTAATGTAGAGATAATAAAAGCCTCAGAGCTTGTTATAATATAGACACAGCAATCACTCCATGTTATTTAAACAAGCGTATGATTAAAATATATCGAGAAGTATTACATATAATGACGACATGAACTCTATTTTCTGTGCACATCGTAATAACGGTTGAGTTCACAGAGACTGATTTACGATTGGAAAATATATTAGATAGAATTTTATTAACTAACGTAAACTAAATTTCTAAAATATGAGCAATAAGTATTCGACAATGTCGTTAAAGAAATTTTTATTCAAAGAATCTATCTATATCATCTATATTCTCCAATTTTTTAGGTTTCATCGTCCATTATCAGAAATGATCATATGATAATTGCATTTATCATTTACCCAAAAATGTTTACAGTGTAATGTTTCAAAAAGAAACTGTCTTTTTTTTTAAATATTGTTTTTTGAAACAATGACATTTTTAAAATAAGAATTGTCATAAGTTGTTGCATTCTTCAGCAGGACTTATTTTAGCATTAGGTTGAAGTAACTAGCATTAGGGCTGCATTAGGTTAAAGTAACATTTTATATACTGTACAAATTTTGCAACTGCTAATTACACTGTCAGGTAAACAAAGTCTTGAATAAACAACATGTGTCATATTTTTAAAAAAATATCCTGTGATTTTCAAAACGTTTTTCAAGTCACTTCAAATAAATATAAGTATTTTTCAAATAATAAAGAATAGCACGTTATACTGAATGATTAACATTTTTTCATTCAAATGACAGATAATTTCAAAGAAGTGTTTTTCAAGTGAGGTAAATATTCTTACTTTTATTTAGTTCCTAAAATCAAGTACTCAAATTATCATTAACTGGTATTTATTTGATTTACACTTCAAAACAAATAACCGAATGGTTCTTTTGTATATCATGAAAAAACTAATTAAGTTTACTGTATATTATTTTGGCCCCAATGTACTCATAATTAATCCTTCTAGGCTTCATAAAAATGTCTGTCGATTTCCGACAATACATGTTTCTTAAATTTCGAGAATAAATTGGGAAATTTGATATGAATTGCATATTTAACTCAAGAAAACATAACCCATTATAATAATATATAAAAATTGCTATCGCTTTTTCTAGTTCTTCTCACAACTTTCAGTAGCATATGGATTTGGGGAGGATAATCCACGAGATTTGAGATCAATTACGGGGAGTTATGGAACATCAAAAGCATCCGGAAGGCTGCTTCTCCCATCCTTAGTGCCCCCTGGGGACACCTCCACCCCTATATTCACAGCATGATGTGATTGAAAAGGCATATAAAGACACGAAAATAACGTGAGACAATTTATTGTGAGATATGACTATGTGAAATACATCCTTGAGAAATCGGAGGAAATGGTATTTCTGAAGTATATGTGAAGTGCTGAGGGTTGAAGGTGCATGGAATATTACTAGCATGCATGTAACTGAGGTAATAATGGGACACTCGTTCCAATGTTCTTTTCTTAAGAGTTGGGGGGAGTTTCGATTGATAATTGAGTTAAAATGTGTATTTCATAGTTTCCCCTAAGAGAACCCCTTAAATGGATTGTGTGATTATGTTTTATATCTGCCTCTAACACCAATGTTTTTGAAAATTTGAGAAGAGTTGCATAAGGTTGAACAATTTGGACAGTTGAGTATGCCGGTATTTTAAGGGGGCAAGGGACCGTCAACCTCGAATATTTCAATCTCCAGTTTTTAAATCTGCATACAGAATAAGAATAATGGATATTGGTTTTTTTACTATGTTGAAGACCCTTAGAATTCAAAATTAGGATTAATAGGCAGAAAAATGTCTGTTTTTCAAAAACCTTTTCGATAATGCTAGCTTTTTTCAAAATTGTCCCTTAGTATTCCATATCATTTAAAAACGTTAAATTTTTTATATAAACATAATCGGGCATTGCATTTTTTTGTATGAATCTAAAGCCATATATATATATATATATATATATATATATATATATATATATATATATATATATATATATATATATATATATATATATATATATGTATATATATATATATATATACATATATATATATATATATATATATATATATATATATATATATATATATATATATATATATATATATATATATGTATATATATATATATATATATATGTATATATATATATATATATATATATATATATATATATATATATATATATATATATATATATATATATATATATATATATATAATCTTCCTGTGAATTTTTATGTTTTTACTTTATTTTATGGTCTATAAATTTGAAAAATATAGGTTATTTCAAAGAATGATGCCCAGTTTTGTAACAAACGCCTTAGTTGACAATCCTGAGACATTTGGAAGAAATCTGAAGAAATAGGAATTCGCATGGAGCATTTTGAATAATTTCAGCATTTTTGAAGAAATTTTTGAAAAACAGGTGTTATTTTTACACAAAATACTTAATTGTGAATTCTAATTGTCTTCAGTGTAGTAGAAAAAATAATTATTATCCTAATTTTGTATACAGGGTGAACGTATAATATGTCGACAAAATGACAGGGGTGATAGTACTCATCAAGTCGAACAATATTTTCAATGGAACATAGGGCCGCATTTCCCTCTGTCTGTAAGAAAAGCGAAAAGTTCAGTGTCCAAGTTGAACTTTCGTCACTGGAAAAAAATGAGAATAAACGAAATTAAGTTGCACAATCCCATTTAGATTAGAGAAATAATCAAAATATATGCTCAAAATGGCGTCCAAGGGTGTCGCTGCACAGTTGTCACCCACGAATGGAAGACTCTCCCACCCTCACATACACTTCTAGTATCGTATTAATCTTGTCTGCTGAAACAAAGTTTCTTGCTACCAGAATTTCCGCTGAGTCCATAGGTGCTTCGTGTACACAAATGATTTCATTTGTCCCTCATAGAAGTATAATAGATTTAAGTCCGGGGAGTGTGGAGGCCAAGTCACAGGTCCCTCACGTCCAATCCACCGTCTAAGATATGTGGCATTCAGGAAATGGCGGGCCATGGTGCTAATGGCGGGCCATGGTGCTTGTGTGGTGGGGCTCCATGCATAAACCACATGTCCCTCTGTGCGGTGCGCGGAAGAGCTTGCAAGGTGCCAGGAAGCAATTGCTTCATGAAGACGAGGTACGCTGCTCCGGTGAGATGTTCTGGCAAAAGATACAATCACACCAACCAATCATTAATGATACCTGCCCAGATATTCACTGAAAATCTTTTCTTATGTCTAAGAGGGGTGGTAGCGGAAACTATCTCTGTTCTGAATAGGTTGTGCAACTTATAATATAGTTTATTTTAATTTTTTTTCCAGTGACGAAAGTTCAACTTGACACTGAACTTAACGCTTTTCTGACAAGCTGAGGGAAATGCATCCTGAGGTTCCATTGAAAATATTGTTCCCCTTGATGAGTACTATCACCTCTCTTATTTTGTCGACATAGTTTACGATCACCCTGTGTAAAGTAAAATACTGGATAAAAAAGAGGATGAGAGTCCTTTGCTCCCTTAACTTAGAAACCTCACTTGGAAAAACTAACATGAAGCAATTTATTTTGAGTTATGTGTCTAAGTCTGTAAGAAGCTATAGAGGAAGTGAAATTCTTAACGTATTTGTGAAATACCACAGATTAAATTGCTCTACATTTCAGCTACTAAGCAACTTAGATTTATTTGAGGCAAACATGCATGTAAGTGATGAGAAATAAATTCAAATGCTATTTCCTTAATCAGTATGTTGAGACTTTCAATTGCAGACTATTAAAACTGGACCGAAATAGGACCTGTTTAGTTGGATTTTATAAACATAGTGATTTATTTTAGTGCCGTCTAATGTGTGTACCTAACTTCATTACAATTTTTTTTGTTTTGTTTTTGTTTTGTTTTTTTCCGAAGTTTGAGAAGAGTTACATGAAAAAGACATGTCTGGCAAGTTTATTCTAATGCACATATTCTAATGTTAAGTTCGAAAAAGAAGTCATGACTGAATTAGAACAGAATGCTATAAAATACAAATATTTTGAGATTTTCTGTATGGTATACAACAAGATGCAGGTTTGTTTCCTCCTAACAGAAAATATATCTGTATGTACCCAAGCATGTAAAATCAAGCAGCGAGAAAACAAAAATTAACATATTTTTTCTTAATTTTAAAGCACAGAATTTTTTTATAATGTGTATTTTATTTTGTGAGTTGTATATATATATATAATTCAAAATTATATTGCTTAACGCTTCCAAATATTGCAAATGGTATATTTTAGGAAGTTTAATTAAATAATTGTTAATATTAGAATAACATGTGATACAGGAATGCATCTACGAATTTTTCTGTCTCATTGTGAATAGAAATGTGAAGCAAATAGGTGGTTAGCAACACAAAAACGAAAAGTAAATAGAGAACACTGTTTAAATAAAAAAAGTAAGGTATACGTAAAAAAATAATGTTTTGAAGACCAAACGTAATTCGATGTACACATTTTTATGCAAGAAATGGTAAGCTAGAAGAAAAGGATTTTTAAGTTAAAATTAACTATTAACATAATAGAATGGTGAATAGTTTAGTTTTTTAAGACTCATAGAAAGATATAATGCTTTTGTCACTCAATGTAGATATAATTTTTGAAATGCCATTTAAGTGCGAGTTCTAATAGTAAATAAATCATTAGTATATTGTATGTGTGTATGGGTAAGCATAAAATGTAGAATAGTACAAAAACCGTAGAAGAAACAAAGGGGAAAGAATGGGATTTTTATTTTCATGAACTCGTAGAATGCAGTTATAAGGAAAAGCAAAACCTCTTAAAATCCATAGTACAAAAAATAATATCAACTACTTTTCAGCTAAATAATGAATGTCTTTATCAGGATGAGGGGCATTGCTTGTGATTGTCTCTTTGGACAGCTGTCAAATGTGAGGGTCATAAAATGTTTTCATGCAAATAAAGCGAACGCTAAAAATTTCCCAATAAAAATGCCTTGGAAAGTTATCAGTTTTACAAACACTCAATTACTATTATATTTATCTGATACCGTAAAAAAGTTACAAGAAAATATTTTTTTTAAATATTTCAGATTTTTAATAGTATCAGGCTGAGGGGCATTGCACGTGATTGTTTTTTTGGACAATTAAAAAATGCGAGGGTCATAAAACTTTTTGATGCAAATAAAGTAAACTCTAGGAATTTTTTCAAAATAAATTCATGGGATGCTATTAGTTTAGTACGCAGTATATTACCATCATTTTTATCTTCTTCTAGTAAAAAAATAGACAATTTTCTTTTGGTATTTAAGATTATGGGTTTCTAATTATTATTTGATCTGATTCCTGAATATCTTTCCAAAATTTACCTTCTAGGCTCTATTCTTCCGCCGTCTTCCAAGAATCCAGTTTTATCGGTTTGCTTCGTTTTCGAAAGCGTGGGCTTGGGATCATAAAACATCGCTTCTCTAACCGTTACTCCTCTAACACGGGAATTCCCTTTCATGTCTCCACCTCTGCTGTTGTTCCCGAAGAAGTCCTGGAAATTTCTGTTCTGTCTCTTGTTCATAAGTATTAAAGAGTTAGAGGACCTTCGCATTTGTGAATTCTTCAAAGACGTAATCTAATCTTATGAAGACCTATATTGTTTAGTTCGAAACTGCTTGTTATCCATATACATTTTACAGGAGTTTTTAATAAGTTGTGTTTCTTTAGTACTTTATGAACGCGTATGCTGTTATTGATATCTCATTGCACGTGCAACAGTATTATTCACTACATTATAAAATGAGGGGGATATCTGAACTGCAGGAACTTGAAAGTAATTACCTTAATTTAACCGGTGAGGCTAAAGTGCTACACTACCTCAATACACATCGCAAAATTAACATAAACAAATACATATATAATTAGCATAAACCAGTGCAAACTTGTAATTAATTATTTAGTTGTATACAGGAATTTTAAAACTGCCTAAATTTTTACTTAAAATGATATACATCTTTTTTTTTAACTTTAAATAAATATAAGACATTTCAAACGGGAATCGCAGGTTTAGCTCAATTACACTGAGAAAAAAATGATATATGACAACCAAGACGAATTAAAGAAGAGATAGTTATATATATAACGCGTAAAAACCTTGTTTTATAAGTGAAAAAAAAGCCTCGGATAAGTTATAAGAAAGAATCCTCATTATTTTTCTGAAAACAGCCCTGAGCTAATAAAAGGCCGCAAGACGTAAGGGCGAATAACGGTTCACTTTGTTATTATTCCGATCCCATAGTTCAGTTATTGATCAAAGGAACGGTCCCCTCTGTGATAAAGTGTCTTTTAAGGCATTCGATACCCTGTTTATTGGATGAGGCATACACATTGTTATCCAGTGCAGAAAATCACTTTTCTTCTATAGAAAAAGGGTATGAATATGAAACTGTGTATTTTGTGGTAGCAAACATAGTGTGATCGTTTGTGAAGGTTTTAAATTTTCATTGTCTGTAGTGTAACGATATTTAAGCTCACACAAGATTAAAACGTTTAATAATATACATTTATTCCCTCATAAAGGATATATATATATATATATATATATATATATATATATATATATATATATATATATATATATAGTATGTATAAGCCCGATTTAACGTTATTCAAATGACCATAAAGAAATAACGTCATATGCGGGAAAACGTTAAATCGTGGTAATATAAAAACAAAACACTGAGCATATAATAAAGACTTATTTAGGCAACATACCTTATATTTCTTTATTTACAATGTTTGAGACATCAATTTTTTAAATTATGCTTTAACGAAATCTGTTTTTTTAAAATTTAATTTAATTTAATTTAATTTAATTTAATTATACTTTGCCTCCTGTTTTTAGCAACTAAATCATAAATTGCATTTTCAACGTATATGAGTTTTTATACGTTTTTCTCTCGGCCTTCACTGTTTAAAAGGGACGCTTTAACTGTTTTCAAAGCTTTAATGGCTGCTGTTTTGGTAGGCCCTATGTCTTTTGGTGATCTTCCTCCATTTTACACAAACAGTAAAGGGACTTCGAATATTGCACCGAGTAATGTTGGTAAGAAAGGAAAAAAAAGAGGGAAGATTCCGGGTATTGCACGAATTGATAAGAAATATTTTTTTTTTTACATCACAATTTCTGACAGTTTTAGGAAAATTTCATCGAGTTTTTCCCTCTGAAAAAACGTTAAATGCAGAAAATACACTTCATAATGATAACGTTAAATCTGGGATTTTTTAATATTCCCAGTATAGGAACTTAATTGGGACTAATGAAAAATGATGTTATATTATGCGGGAAACCGTCAAATACGGGTTACGTTAAATCGGTGTTTCATTATGTGTGTATGTATATATATATATATGTGTGTGTGTGTGTGTGTGTGTATTTCTAATATCTTAAATATTATGCCCTCCATACTAGCATTTAAATTCCCTATCCTAAATCTAATCCCCAGTAATATTAATTTCGCTCGTAAAAACCTTTATCCCCAGAGCTTCTCATGAGAACAAGGCCTTTAAGTCGCATACATTTGCATTTCTACACGTGTATATGTCTGAATTCGGGAGAGGTTAGTTTCGTGAGCCCCAAAATATCCTGACCTACAAATAATGGTCACCTGTATTTCTCGCTCCAGTTTCGCACACAGGGGGTGGGCCCTGCCCCCCCAAAGAAATAGTAATTGCCGTCCCCCCCCAAAGAAATAGAAATTGCATCATGAATATTAATTTATAAATTTTTTTATCTGTTCAACCCCCCCCCCAAGATTAAATCATTTGTGCTCCACTGTCTCGCCCTCTCGCGTTTAATGTTGAAAGGTGATATTATTCCGAGCCGTTTTTCGGGAATGAACGATATATTTTCGCGCTAATTACCGGTGTACTAAGAAATTTGGCCCCACTGCATTTAAATCTAATTTTTATTCCTTTCAGGCTGAGTCTAGCTCTAGCCATGTAAATATGAACTACTTTACCCCTTCAGGTTATAATTTAAGGACGTGATATATATATATATATATATATATATATATATATATATATATATATATATATATATATATATATATATATATATATATATATATATTTGGGGCATAAAATTTTAAGGTAATAAGAAAAAAATAAGGAAATTGTTATAACTCCAGCCACGGGTGACGCCGAAATCGCACTCTATATATTCAGTAAATTTCGGAGGGTCTATTATCGTATCGCATTGATTTTTTTTAATATCTGAAGAGCGGGAAACGTTACCCCCATCGGATGTATTTTATGTGTAAGAATAGGGCGGGACACTATAGCACCAGCCATGAATCTAGAATATATTGCTACTAAGAAATGTTTCATTTTCTAAATCGTATTCTGTGCTTATGCTATATGTGATATCCACGTTTTTCGTGAGTTATATGCTAATAAATCAAAATACATTGAAGTTTCTGTATTGCAGTCAATAATGGTTCCAATATAAAATGGCCGTTTTGAGGGGTGACCGTCGAAAAGAAGTTTCTTCCATAACATTGTCTCTATGGCGTATTTAAGCTGTTCTGACTAAATATTGTAGTTTAGAGTGGTGGCCCTCTAAGGCTTGTTTCAGACTTACACGATTTTTATCGTCTGTCGTTTAAACGATGCCGTCCGACATTTAACTGACCACGACACGAAAGTGGATCTTTTTCACACTTATTTGGCTGTCGTGTAAACGACATCTAGCTGACCCGACACACGTTCAGACGCGCGCAGTGTGAAATAAAAAATATGGTGTGTATATTAGTTTTCAGTGTAATACTTTGTATTTTGAGTGAATTAATTGATATGTTTTTACTGTATTCACTTAATGAAAAAATTTATGTGTTTGTAACAGGGTGCATAAAAATCATGATTTTATTTTAAAAATTCTAATAAATCAGATTTTTAAAAATTTAAATCCGATTTTGTTAATCATGATTTTTTTATATTTCAATTTTATGTGATATAAACTATTATATATATACCATATATTTAAAATTATATAATATGCTACTATATAACTAATGTAGGAAGTAATCATTTTCAAATTCAAATATTGCTCATCATTGTCAATAAAATAATTTTTAATAATTTAAAGACAAAAAATGAAATAAAAGAAAAACAACCAATAACAAAATGGTTTGAAACTAAAAATCAAAAAGAAAATAATTAATTTTATTTCATCATCTACAATTATCAAAATATTTAAAAATTAGTAAGTTTTATTTAAAGATTTAAACATAAACACTACTTTAGGTGCCTTTTCTACACCTAAACGGCTTCACAATTTACTCTGTACGTGTCCAAAAGTGGAAAACATCTTCTCTATCTCAGCAGTTGTTCCTTTTGCAGTACATAACATATTATATCACACCTTTTTCTGTTCCATACAGTTCTTTAGGATTGCTGTTGATTTCCCTCACTGTAAATGTTAATTATTTTAAACCTTTTTTTATCAAACAAAGTTTCGTTAAAAGGAGAAGAGAGCACAATGAATTTTAGCAAAATGTTTAATAAGGAGGTATCTCCATACTTTTATTTAATAAAATTTAAAGCTTGGTCTTTCTCATTTATTGTTAAACATTCCACTTCATAATTAGCCTCCTGGAGTACTTAAGATTGGTTGTATGACTTATTCTCAGAAACAAATCTGGCCAATCAAGATAAAGTAAGTGTACTTTCACATTGTCAATATTGATAAGTAAAGCAGACCAATACATCTTTTAAGCACTTTAAACTGTTTGTTAAAATATGAAGAATAAGAAGGAAAAAAATGTGTTTCACATTTAAACTAATTTTGTCACGCATATTCACTATTATCAAATGTATAAAGCAAAGTGTACCGTTAATACGTTACTAAATTTAAAGAGCACCTATCTCGATAACATTCATATTCAGTACTGGAGTTACAACGCAAGTTAGGCACTCCGAAAATGATTCCTTATTGGAAATCGACAATGAAAAATTTTCCAAGAAGCAAATGAGTCATACAGGGAGTAAGTAGAATTATATGAATGAGATGCAAGATATACATAAAAGTCTCCTTTCTTTCCTGTTTATATTTAAATTAAATACCCTTAGAAAAATATACAAAAAAATGTTCAAAGCAATGCATGAAATAATATTTTTGGTTAAAATCAATGATTTTAAAAAATTCGATCGATTTAAATCATGATTTTAATCACTAGTTTTAATGATTTGATTAAAATGATTTACACCCTGTCCTTATAGGATTCTTGTGTTTTATCCCATAAAATAGGACGATCATGAACTAGTGTAATTCGTACTTCGAGATCAACTTATGCTGTGATAAAAAAACTTTGAACTGATTGCGTTGTAAAACTTTGAAAACTGCCCACGACTGAACGATTCATCTTTCGACGAGTTTAGCTAAGATATTTTTCCACCCCAATAATTTACGTACATATTTATACAATATCCCATGGTCACCGAATGCTTCATTGGAGGACTCAAAAAGCGGAAAGACGTCTATAATGGATGTTCACGATTTAAAATTCTGTAACGCGATGTCATTTATGCTTGTCAAATTTTAAAGTCATTTTTAGTCGAACAATTGACGCTTCACCTCTTGAAAGCTATTGAAATCGAATTCATATTTAAACTCTCTTAACACCGCCTGATATGTGTTCCTATTTTCTATAGATGTATGCATTTTTGTAATATTACTTCACAAATATAATGAATTATTATTTAAGAATTAATTTTTTTAAATATTTTCTGGACATCATTTTGAAATAAAAAAAATAAAATATTAAGCTTGTCTTATTCTGACATCACTTTCTCTTGCTTCCACGAGATTTAATATATATCACATATATCCCATATTTTAACTTTCTTCGGGCGTATATGTAGTTTTCTATCATCTCATATAGTAAAATTTTGCTTGATGCTATGGAATATAAAGGCTGAGGACAATATCAGAAAAATATTAAATTCACATTTAACACATTGAGTAGTTTATTTTTTAACATTCCATTAATCTGTGCGATGACCAATAGCCACGTTAGATTCGTGTTGAAAGCACCGTACTATTTTTATTGAATTGCAATGATATTTCGTAATGAAAGTTCTATATTGAATTATAAAACAATAAAAACTCATAACATTGAGTAGATATGAAGTTTCTAACTATCATTCCCTTTTCAATTACTTCATAAACCATCTTGTGTCTGTCGAGCAGCGATTTTGTATCCTATTGGAAATTCAAGATGGAATTGTAGGCTAATAAACATACATGTATTTAATGAATATACAGTTTGAAAAAATTAAACAGGCTTGAGTCACTGATGAAAAAGAAACTGAAAATGGAATGCCGAACGTAGAGTAAAATGTAGAAACACTAATTATTATAATTCGGTTTGGTTTGGAGCGCTACTGTCAACGTTTTGCTACACGAGGGCTAATTAGACCGTTACATACAGTTTAAAGCCGATTCCGAACGGCTGCAAATATCCATGCCAACACTGGACAGTGGAAAATCTGGGACTCGAACCCATAGGATTAGAACAGAATGCCAGCGCCCTAGCCATTCGGTCATAACCTGGCAGTAATTATTATAAAGTGGTGTTTGAGGAATGCAAGACAATTTACTACATATAAAATTAGTCAAGTTGGATAATTCCATGTTTGAACTTTCAGTCTAAGTAAGGCTTTGAACATTCATAATCTGTAAGTTCTTACTATGAATTGAACTTCTCTTTTAGAGTCATACTTCAATTTCTGCAATATGCTCCAAACAGCATTTCCTTTTAACAGTGTATGGGACAATTCGTATATAGATCCACTCTATGAAAATTGGCTTTCAAGATGATATACAAGGGAAAATAACTGTTTATTATTCATTGAACTAGATAATCCTTTGTTATATATGTGTATGGGTGTACGCGTGTGTAAAAGAATATATTATAGTCAAGGTGAAAATATAAACAGCTATTTACGAAACTAATGAAATTAACTGGGAGGGAAATAGTCCATAATACGGTGTAAATATCTTTCTAGCGCTAATTTTCCTTTAACCATTCAATAAAAATAAATAAGCGCTTAAGGTATTTGATTGTCGATAAATAAAAAAAAAAACATTTAATGAAATTAAATTATTCCTAATTTATACGCCCAAGTTCGTATTCTCCTTGAAAATGCAAAAGAAAAAAGACATTTTATTGTTTAAATGCCACATAAAACCATTCTTAGCTACGCGAAACAGAAAAATTGCTCCAAAAAAGATTTATCAGTGCGTTCAGATAAAAGTTCTTCAGCAAATAAAGATTATAAGACTAAATAAATGAGAATGACTCCCAGAATACTTTTGTTCCTTCACCAGATCTCTAATTTAGTCTTTGAGCAACTAAAAAAATATTTTTCTTCGAAAGTATCGTTATTCTTCAGAGATAGTTTTAGCCATTGTTAGTTGGCCCCATTCCGAGCTCATAAGTTTTCTTTCCTCTCCTGCAAGCATTCTAATGAATTGTAATTGGAAAACAAATATGTAGTTTCCACTGGTAAATCTTCTATATCTGTGGCTTTAATAAAGGCCTGAAGGTTTTTCTCGGTTCATTTCTCGAACATTAGATCATTATGAAAGCATGTGCTGCGATTCCCTGATACTCATTTTGCTATTGTCAATTTACAAAAGATTAATGTATTGAAACGATAAAATTTCACGATAGCCGAAGGTTAATTTTACTGCAATGGAATTAATACGGTTTCCTAACATAGAATGTTTAAATATCAAAATATAAGTCCAGGACACAAAATTCTTCAAATTTTCGAATTTTTTTTATTGCATTAAAAAAAATTATGTTTTTTTCCGCTTAAAATTATGTTTAAATCATGTTTCTATCTAAATTAGAACAGGATATTTTAATTTTTTGCTTTGCATTCTAATAGCACCTAATCTTTTCTTAAACCTTTAAATACGTTTTTCTGCATGATGGTTTTTTTTACCATTTATCGTCTTTAAATTGTTATAACTCAAGAACTGTTAAAGAAAAATGGTTCAAACTTGGAACATGTCTTTTTCAATTATTTTCTTTAATTTTGTTTGAGTAAATTTGAAAAACCTATTTACATTTGAAAATATGGTTTTTTAAATAGAAGTTACATAATTATTTTTTTAAATTTTTATTCTAAATATTTTTAATTAAAAAAAATGAATATTTAAAAAATGCTGAATCAAAATTAAAATCTATATATTTCTGTTTAGTTAAATGAAAAAATTTTGAAATGAGTCAAATAATATTTCGAGTTATAACGATTTTAAATTACTCCACTTTTTAAAAAAATTAAAATTTTTAAATTTTTAAAAAACTTTATGGGAAGTTTTATGATGTGATTTTGCTTTTAAATTATATGGTTAACCATCATAAAACATTCAAAATTTTAACTCAATAAATAAAAAAAAAATTAAAATGTGTCCCGGGCCCCCTTAAATTTACATCAGTTATAATCCAGCACATCATTATGTTGTAAAAGCATGCTCTCATCAATCTCCTCCAATTCCTGTTAATATTCGACAAGAAGTTAACACCTTAAATATATGACAATTTATGAATTTATATATAGACTCTTTTTGTCATTGCTATGTCTAAAATAGATTTGTCACTCGAGGCATGGAAAGAACGGTACAATTTTAGGTAGTAGTGGGAAATATTCCTGTCTTCTTCAACAGTTATAAAAATATTAGAACAGATTGGAATAAACTGGAAGTTCTGGCTGCTGCATTTACTATAATACCCGATGTGTTATGGTTTAAAATCAACAATGCAGGTAAAAAAGTTTTTGTTTTTTTATTTCCAATACAGCAGGCACAGAGACATTATCCTTGGCCAAAAACACAGTACACACTATACAATACAAAGCACAAAATTAAATACCAAATTAAATACAAACAGACGAAAGTCCTCTAGCCTCCCAATCTATATATATAAAAGAGCTTGTCTGTTTGTTTGTCCGCTATAGAATCATAGACTGTTTCCCCCACCGGGACCAAATTCGGCACAGTTAATGTTTTGGACCCGAGAAACTTAAATCAGGAAAAACGAAATTTGGGGCTCAATTAGTTTTTTTAAAATTAATTTTTTAATGTTTTTTGTGCCCGATAGAGGTGCGTCTACCCCCTGTGGATTCCCCTCAACCAGCTGCGTTAAGAGGGGTGGTTTAAGGATGACGGAGGGGGGAGGGGGCAAATTCCAATGTGCGGGAGACAGAGAGTTGGGAATGACCTAAAAATCAGACGAAGGTCCGCAGGCTCAAAGTTTCTTTCTTTCTTATTCTTTGTATATCATTTCAGTAGAAACGTGCTAAGCGCATTCTGTCTGGCCAGATGAACATGAAGAGCGGGAGTGCAGCCCAGTATTTTTTTGATGGAATGCATGAAATATTTTATATCTATATATCTACCCGGGCAACGCCGGGCAATAATGCTAGTAATGGATAAAACAGAACTATGAAGCGCCGGACACTTAGGAAGGTTGTCAGCAATCATCAGTTCGTCGCTGCTGCAGAGGGGCCACATCGGGCTATTCAGTATGTTGATTCGATGGAGATGAGCGGAGAGACAGTCATGCCCCGTCGTCAATCTAAAAGCTGCGACAGCCCAATCTGGTGGGCGTTCAGGTAACCGAAGGATAGAGAGGTGCCATGATTTTCCTTTTGGCAAGTTCTTTCAGTTCAAGTTCTTGTAGTTGTTTAATTTTCGAATTTGCGAAACGTGCAGCTGATCTATAGTCAACTGAATTGCACAAAGCTTGAGTGACATTAGTGGCTTTCTTTGCGAACTCATCGGCCATCTCGTTACCGCAATAAAGCCTTATTTTGCCTTTGAAAACTCTGACCATCCTAAATCTGCAGGAAAATTAAACTTACTACTACAATCAATACTTGAATACACTATAGATATCTCTAAGAGATCAATTGCAATCATGTATGGTTTCATTATTTGTATCATCTCAGTTTAAATCTATCCATATGTCTACAAAAAGCAGAAAATATAAACCGTCATCATTAATTAGTAAAACTACTTCAGCTGAAATGAGTCTTCCTAATGGCTGATCTAAACAACACTTCGAACGTCTATCACAATAAATATGGTTGAATGTAAATTTTCGACCTAATTTAATTATCTACATCCCATAACTATCGCTTTAGGAAACAAACACTTTATCCAGTATATCTGTAGTTTCTCGCAATGTGTGGGAATGCTTTAACAGTGGACGGAGGATATCCTGTTAGAGATCATATCCTGTTAAAAAGAGTATATTAAAACAAACTCATTTATATTTGTTGTTGATTTTTTAGATGTTTCATGTCATCGCCATATGTTTCATTTGTCCTTTTTTATGTTATGATCCAACCTTTTGATTGTAGATGATCAATATTCAGCCACATGTCGACACTCTTTTTGTTCTCTTGTTACATTTCGATATATTACTATAGCTTTATTTGTTAATCTTGATTGTCTTAAATTTTTTTTATATTGTATGGGTAAACTTTATTTTAATTATTTTACCCAAGTATAATCAGTTTACAAACATAAAGAAATAACCATAAATTATATAAATAAATATTTTTATAAAATGAATCAATTTCATTTGATTCTTACATTGAAATGTTACACGATATCTTTATCTTTCATAATAAATTAACGTTGCGTAATTTATCATTAGATTTGCACGTATTGAATAAATCTTATTTCGCAAATTTTCATTAAATGCAGCGGCATTAAAAATATAAACATTTCTGATAATTAAAAGTCAACTTTTAATTTAAAAATTGTAAACGGACCGTCAGTGATAACGCCATTAAAGTAGAAATAAAAAGGGAGAACATATATTTTTTATGAATAATATTTATTCGGAAATTTGAAAGGAAGCTTCTGGTAATGAAACCAAAAGTAAATAGCGGAAAAGATTGTTTGACTAAAAGTTCTATCATAAGTATATACATGTTTGTGGAATACGTTTACTTTATCGCTGCGTAATGTAATGTAAATATATTCCTCTTATTTGAATAACAAGTGATGAATATATGAAGTATTTGAATTCAAGTTCTATGTAATGAAAATAAATGGGGGCACTCAGAAGAAATAATAATGCATAATGTCATTTTCGGTGTATGCAGTAGGATAAAATAAATGAATTGATGTAAATGACATTGATATACGTTTATGAAACTTCAAGCTATGTAGGTTATTCAATTTATTAGCTAAACTTTAAACACTATTCATCCAAGTAATTAACATGAGCGAAATTTTCTGAATGTCCAGTGAAAACTTAAAATAACCTTTCGTATATCGCTAGGGAAATTATGAATTCTTCTTCTTAAATATACACATTTTAGCTTTTGTAAATAATTAATTTTCTGTGTGAATCAGTTCCATTCACTACGGCTTTTGAATCAATTACTTACAATTTATTTAAAGAACTTTAGAAATTTTAATATGAATATTTATCAGAAAAGGGGGAAAATAAGAAATGATGTTAATCATTATTCAACCTCAAACATTCTTAATTAAGTAAATTAATTTGTAAACTAATTGTTTGTATGAGCAAAAACGGAAATGTAACTAATTATAGAAACAAGACTGAAAAATAATGTTCTCATTCATAAGGAAAATTCCAGAAATTCAAATTAAACGTCTTATTTTCGCGCTGTATTACATTTTGATATACTGAAGTTTTTTTTATGTAGTACATAGCAGGATCAAAATATTTTGGTATTTGTGTTTCTAAAAGATATACAATGAAACTTGTCTATAGCGGCCAATAATGGTCCTGAAAAAAGCTGTCGTTTTGAGGGGTGGTCACTTGAAGAAGTTTCTCTCTCCTCTCTCTCTCATATATATATACTATACAGTGTTGGGAATTGATTTATGAAAACACGGTTTTTTAACAAAAACTTCTTTCATATTCTTTAAACATGAATGAAATTTCATATATTATACATGCTATGTATAACAAATGATTTACAAAAATGAAATTCCATACATAATAATAAACAAAAACGTAAGGTCAAAAATTAGACTTTCGTAACATACAAACATGGAAATTGATTTAGGAAATATCACATTTCACTGGCTATTCTGAAGTAATGTAACAAAAGTTTCCATAAAACCATGTAACGTGACATGCACAGTAGACATAAAAAGCGTTATATATTGGAAGCAATACGTTTCAGCCATACTTTTTACGATGGGTAAACGAAAGTTGTTGTCTGATGACGAAAGAGCAAAAATCGATGCATATCTAGAATGTGAAAAATCTGTTCCGAAAATTAATAAATTAATTAAAAGATCAGTTGGTGTGATATATAACTATAGAAAATATTCAGCAAATTATGGCAAAAATTTTAACAAAAAAGGTAATCCACGTTTAAATAAGATGAAGAAAAGGGGGATTCTTCAACTTCTATCAAAAACCCGCCACAGTTCAAAGCAGATTTGTGCAGATCTATCCCTTACTGTTACTTCTAGATGAGTCAGGCAATTTTTAAATTGTTCATGGAGCTTGGGATGGTCGAAAATGAAGTCTGGAAAGATACTTCTGCGTCGAAAGGAAATACGTTTTCAGTTTTGCGAGAAGTACATAGCAATGGGCGACAATTGGAAGAAGGTCATTTTCTCTGATGAAAAGAAATTTAATTTGGATGGCACCGATGGTTTGAAATATTACTGGGGGGACCTCCAAAAAGAACCAAAATCTACATTCAGAAGAAATTTTGGTGGCGGAAGTTTGATGACTTGCGCAGCGATTGCTTGTGATGGCAGAAGTGAAATTATATTTTTAAATGGTCACCAGAATTCATTTGATTACAGCTCAGTTTTAGAAAATTCTTTTCTTCCATTTGCATGGCAATATTATAGTTTAGATTACATCTCCATGCAAGACAATGCAAGTAAAAACACTTAAAATGCAATGAAAGATTAGTTTAACGAACAGAATATTTATCATTTCGATCAGCCACCTAATAGTCCTGATTTGAACCCCGTCGAAAATGTTTGGTCACAGCTTGTTCGAAAGGCTTATGCAGATGGGAGGCAGTACACATCACTTTTAGAATTGAAAGCTTCAATCTGCCAAAACTGGAAACTCATTCAACACAAGTACATGTAAAATCTTGTTTTATCAATGCCAACTTGAATAAAATAATTTTTGATGAATAAAGGCGGCTTTACCATCTATTAATGTGAATGAAATGTGATATTTCAGAAATCAATTTCCATATTTGTATGTGACAAAAATCTAATTTTTAACCTTATGTTTTTGTTTATTATTGTGCATGAAATTTCATTTTTGTAACTCATTTGTTATACATAGCATGTATAATGTATGAAATTCCATTCATTTTTAACGAATATTAAAAATGTTTTTGTTAAAAGACCGTGTTTTCATAAATCAATTTCCAACACTGTATATATATATATATATATATATATATATATATATATATATATATAAACATATATGTTCATCTATATATTTATATATATACATATATATGTATATATACACAACGTGACAAAAAAAATAGCATTCGTGGCCATGCGCTAAAGCAGCTATTAACCACAAAGCATGAATACATCATTTATCTAAAGTTTGCAGATACTATAGCCATATGCATGACGCAGCCTAGCAACTAAGACATAAAGAACAAAAAACACACAGGTGCATTAGCACACAAAGATAGAAATATAGGTGAATCAACACCCAAAAGACAAAATGTTAAGCAATTAGACTGAAAATTAAAAAAAAAATCATCTGTCTTTGTTTGGCTCATCAGCCGTGAGTAAGGCAAAGAAACATAATCAAACATAATCAAACACACGTGGTTTCGCGATGGTGTCATATTAAAAATAACGTTTATAATTAATATGAATGAATCAAATGACAAAAAAAACGGAAAGAATTTGTTATGACACGACGGTCGTAGGTAGGTGCTACAAAATAACCGCTTAAAAAAGCAACATATATAGATCGTTATAAAATAAATATGAGCACCACCCCACGGGACCACTTGTAGACCTGCAAATAAACAAGAAAAGAAAGGTCATACCAGAATAAAATGAGTTAAACTAGAAGGCTTCGTTTCCAGGCTACAGAGCTCGTACAAAAGACCAGACGACTTAGAAACGATGAACATATCCGTCTATACCTTATATGCGTAAGCCAGTACACGTGCGGTCGTTCCACCACATACGTTAGCCGCCATCCTGCCCCAGGCGTCCAATGGATTTATCCCGAACCATTCATATTCTTTACGTGTGCGGTGGAATTATACAAATTAGCAGCCGCAGAACCAATATAGCACCCCAAAATGTCCAACGGTATGCTATTATCATAATATTGCTTTGCCTTGAAAATAAAAAATAGCAACTGTAGAATTACATATTCTGCAAAATATTAGTATCTGGAATAAGTTAATGTTGATAAAAATTTTCTTTACAATGTTTGATGACCAGTGTGTTAATGATATTACTTGAAAAAGGAACGTAATTATTTTATCGTATACTGACATGTATAAAAAACTGTTTTTTATCTCTGTTTTTTAACTGTTTTTTACTGCTTTTATGTTACTTACTTACACACACACACACACACACACACACACACACATATATATATATATATATATATATATATATATATATATATATATATATATATATATATATATATATATATATATATATATATATATATATATATATATATATATTAATTACCCGTGGAAAGGAATTATTTTAATTCAATGTTTTATATTCAGAAGGCCAGTTTAATAAGATCAATACTTCTGTATCAAAAACTGTAACTTAAGCCTATAAATAAGTCCCATGCATATTTTTACATTTTGACTGCACAATTTAGCGAAAATAATGGATAACAATAACTTTTATTTCAATAACAATTGATTATAGAAGATTCCGCATTTCAACTAACATTTGAAACTTAGTTATGACTCTAATAATGAGCTCCGATAAATATTTGATTGAAATGGATTCAAATGTCTTTTAAATACATCCACGTTTCAGGTAACATTTGAAACTTAGTTATGACTCCAGTAATCTGCTCAAATAAAAATTTGATTGAAATGTAATGAAGAGGTTTCAGTCATTAAAACTTTAACATTTTAAAATAACCTATATATTTATACATAAAATGTTCTGAGCACATATAATTTCCGTGCAATGCAAGCATTTTATAACTTTTTTTTCCATATCCAAGTATCAAACTTACAAGAAGTAATTTATATTGATTATCGCATCGAAAAAGTATAGATATCTATTGCGTTTATAAAGCAAAAGATAATTTTTTTTTACTCGTCTTTTTATTTTAAATACAAACTGCCAACGGCTCCGTGGATTTGCTTAAACTTTTACACACATTACATCTGTTTTACATTTATGCTAACATTTATTTAATGTCGTATATAAAGTATAAAATAACAATGTGAAGCGATTTTGAAAGCTAGGGATATACAAGGAACTACCAAAAAATAGAGTTCTTGAAATTTATCAAAATTTAAAAAAGACTAATTGAGGGGCACAAAAAACTTTATATTTCTATTTATTTAATGATATTTTTCTATTAATCGATTCTTTATATATATATATATATATATATATGTATATATATATATATATATATATATATATATATATATATATATAAACAAATTTTAATCTTTTTCAATATTCTTAACACGCTTTTTCCAAATTCGTTTATCTTATTGCAATAGAATACCATGCCTTAGCCTTGAAATGCGACCTGTATCCAACCAATATAAATATATTTTCCCCTAATGCCACGTGCGGAAGGAGAGTCTTATATAAGCATTATATAACGGACATCGCGAGATCATCATCCGATATGACACGCCGGGGTCATTGTGTTCGCTTCTGGCCAATTAAAAGGTCAGTGCGCCTCTACCTGGTAGCCTAGCGTCCTTTTCTGGGCTCTCTTTGTGTTCTGCCACGGTACTGTCAAGATGTAATTTTGGGTTGCGCTGCGTCCCTTTGTCTTTTATTTTATACTGTGCTGTTCAAACAGCCTCGGGGCAGTGTTGAAATATGATAATCCGTCAATAAATTGAACTGTGACTTTTATGAAGTGTAACTAAAACCCTTGAAGTAATCCAAAATAAAACGACGATTTAATCAACATGTGAATATCTGAGTTCCTCATCTGGACTTTCGATTTGTTCCTCAGCTGCGTTCGCCCACACGCATTGCCTTAACCACTCGACGACCACTTCTATTGCCTAGTGCTCCGTCACGACTAACACCCGAAAATATCACGAGTTCACCGGCCTGAAGTGCATCGTCACCGTAATCATTACATATATATATAATGATTGTTGTATAAATTCATTTGAATAACTTGATATTATGCTTAAAATATTTAAAACTTCAAACGTGTTTAGTTTTTGATAACCTGCGTATCTCTTTTTGCATATATATTTACTTTTAAACACAGGTAAGGTTACAAATGGGTTAGTCTTTAATGTGCACGCTATTATAGAAAATTGCATAATTACACGGTCACACTTAATTGTGAGAGTGACGCTTATAAACAGACACTTACTTCCATACATTTATACCGACAAATATAATTACACTGCTGTACACATGCAAATATGTAAAATTGACTCCGAGTTCAAAGCAGAAATAATGACCATTAGTGATTCAGTTTAAATATGACACTAATAATTTTTCAGCATTATCATGGAAGATTGTTTCTGGTGATATTTAAGATGAATATGTCCGGGCACCAGACAATATTACAAAAACAAAATAAGAGTCCGCTAACTATGAATGACTAAAATATGCAAGCATATTCACATGAGAAAACGTTGATAACTGCAGCGAAAGATAGCAGTTAATTGGATAACCACGTATCAAAAAAGCTGTAGCGCAATTATTGAGAAATGAAGTCACGCCAACGATTTCGCCATCATAATATTTGAATAAAATAAGCAAAATGTAAATAACATTTAAAAGTATGACACATTTTGAAAAAGTGACAAACATATTTATGGGAAATCTGTGAATATTTAGTAGATTCCTGCATGTTTATATACACGCGAAAATTTCGAGAAAAAGAGAGATGTTCATTAAGAGGGAAATAGAAATTAAGTTTGTCTAGACGCATTATTTTCCTACTATATCTTAAAAAGTATCTTTTATTTCTCTGTTAATCTGCATTAATTACTCAAAAGATATACGAGTTTGTTCATTTAAAAGACTAGTGCTTTGTTTTTAGAAAGAGTTAGAAATTTTAAATGCCATTTATTACCAAGCGCACAATTTGCAATATTCTTACATTCATTGAAAACCGTAGCGTCTCTTGAGAGTACTTTAGGAGATAATAAGAGCTAAATATACACCATAATTTAAATACCACGAGTCAAGTGCTAAAACGTGACTGTACGAAAATATCAGTTTCTTTCGAACAATATATATTTATTGTGAGAGGGGACTCTTGAGACTTAATGTACTTCATTTCCATTAAATTTGCTTTCAGCGTCAATGAATACCACTTCATTGACGCTGAAAGCAGATTTAGGATAAACAAATGAGTGTACTCGCTGAACGTTAAAACCTACCATTCACGCTCTCCTTGGAAATGGAAAATAAAGCAGAAATGTGCTTCAACCCTTTCCCAGGTATTTAACAGATATCCGGATTTAGGATGCATATTTCGTAACAACTTTGCATAAAAAATTACAACGTGTCTCTCTCTGCTTTTCCTTTTCGCAGTTCAGTCCCGCTGATAGAAAACGCATTCAATGCAACATTAACTGTCTTTTGTGTGATATACTTTATGGGGGAGTACGTCTTTTAAAGGACTGCGGATGCAAATTGAAGTTATTTTAGTCGCAATTAAGCGACTTAATGGCTTTACCTCAACATACTGAGAACTTTAAATAGCTTGACAGAAATTAATTTCGAAATATTTAAGTTTGGGATTAATTTCTTAACATCGTTTTTAACAGGATAAAAACGGCCGTAATTTCAGTTCTTGGTAAACAGAATTCAATGACTCCTTATGAACAAATGATTTCACAGCGAAAAAAAAAAGGAATCAAAATAGAGTAAAAGTATCAAATTAATTTGTCGACATGGTTGATTTCTTCATAACCGTAATAGGAAATACAAAATGAACACGGCTGAATTTGATTTCTTTGTAACTAATTTGTTTTTAGTCCCCATTTAAACTACTATAATTTCCCTGCTTTCTTAGCGATGTTTTTTAGTGATAGCATTTTCTCCCTTCCATCACGCGCCTAAAGGGGTTTTTCATTAAAATTCTCATATCTAAAAAAAAAGTTTATTCTTGCATTTCTTTACTCTTCTACATACAGGTGTTTCCGGTCATGAATTTCGATAGCTTTCTATGGACAATCACGTATTTATTCGAAATCTCCCTAATACAGTTTATCGATTTTTAGACATATACTGTGAAAGGTAATTTTATGCCTCCAGTCGGTGGTCTTTATGAACTCCTGAGCATGTGAGTAACAAAACCGACTTAATTGGAAGACCAAATTTCTAGTTTATTACACAAAAACATATATGTGTCTTCATATTATATATGTCAATTTATGCGTATATATATATATATATATATATATATATATATATATATATACAGGTGGTTATCAAAATAATGGAAAAAACCTATCAATATTAGTGGTGTTTATGAATGTGCTTCGTATTCCTTAAAAAACAAGTCTGACCACCGGTATTTTTTTTATATAATATAGTGTATGTATTATTCTACCGTCAGGCAGCAGTAATGAAGCTAAGGGCATCGTTCTTTTGGTGGGAGCAGTGTAAAATGTCAAACCTTGCAGACCTTGTGAAAAGTGCATATTGTTGGAGTGCGTTTAAATTGGATATCTGTTACTGCAAACCCCAGGCTAATACGTAATTTTCGAGCTATGGTATCGAAAGTCATGAAAGCATACTGTGTGCACTGCAAACATCCTTTGCCAAATAGAAGAGGAGATGAAAGGGAGAGCTGAGAGAAAGAGACAGACGAGGTATTGAAGCGGATTGTGACACGAAGAAAGAAAACAACTGCAACCAAAATGACCGAAGAGCTCAATCGGCAACTGCATGTTCTGATATCCACCATTATAGGTAGAAGGGAAAGTTACAAACAAAGCATTTACGAAAGAGTAGTTATTCCCAAGCCACTTGTAATAGATGCCATTACAAAATATCGTCCACAATGGTGCCACGTGCGTTAATCCTGGTCGATAAATATGTCGAAAAACGGCATTTGGTCCGACGAATCATTATTCACATTGTTCCTCGCAACAGGACGTGCGTATGTCTGTAGAACACCTAAACAAGCGTAAGATTCTGGCTGTCTCGTGTCAACTGCCAATCATGGAGATAAATCTATTAGGGTTTGGGATGACATCTCATGGTTTTCTTCAGGCCCTATGGTAACCCTAAAAGGGAGATTGAATGAGAAGGACTAGGTCGAAATTTTAGCTCAATAGTCCATGCTATGGTGCAAACATTGTTTCCTGCAGGAGATGGCGTTCTGCGGTATGATAATCCCCGTATACATACAGCTAAATTTATCAAGAATTAGTTTGAAGAGCATGAAACACAAGTCAAATATCTCATTTTGCCCTGTACAATCCCCCGACTATAAATCATCTAACCACTGTGATCTGTATAAGCGGATAAATAAAGGTACCGATATCCACCACAGCATCTATACAGAAACTTTCATGACTTTTCCCCTGAATAATGGTATAATATATTCTTAACTACGATTTATGACTTGTATAATCCAATTTCAAGGTGAATCAGGTGGTAATTACATGACAAAGGTGATCCTGCCCCGTATTAATAAAGGTTTTCATGATGTTTCTCAGTGTTCCCATTATTTTGATAACCACCTGTATGTATATATATATATATATATATATATATATATATATATATGTGTGTGTGTGTGTGTGTGTATAAGTAACTTGGTGGCCCAGCCCAGTGGGAATGGTGACCGGACACCGGCATGCCACAGCGGAAATGTCGCGGCGAGTGACCAATAACAAGTCCGCTATTCAAATCGGTAAATACAAATCTTATTGAGATGCTGTTGAATCTTCTTGTGGCAGACACAAATTCCAAAAAAGCCGCACGTACATTGAATCGCGTCATTTATTATCTAATAGAGGTGTAGTCACGTGACGCTAAAAGTCTTGAAGTCATTGGAGAGCACCCTCAAATCTGGATTCTGAAGAGCAGGGGCTGTATAGGAGTTTACAGGGGTTATATAAAATATGCCTAAAAGTCAATTCCTTTGTTCTTAGACTCGAAATGCGCAATTAAATCGTCCAAGTAAATTTAAAAGAATTTAGAATTTTGAAAGCGTTTTGGGGCTTTATATGTTATATATATATATGTATATATTACAAATCTTACCGCAACTACGACGTTAAGTTATCGTCTTTCAGAACTTCGGCAATAAGCTTTAGCGGTTACGTAACGCTCGTTTCCTAAACATCGGAACTTCGTACACGTGCGTATCGTTCACTTTAACTTCCCTCATGTTCTTTATACTGTTCCTTAATTTTTGTTATTTTAAGTTAACCGGTCATTGTATTGTATGACGTCATTCATGATCGGATTAATCGGGATTGTTTCCCGTGTTTACGTCACTCTTTCACATTTGCATTTTTCTATTAAATTAAGTGTTTTCAGGAAGAAGACACCCTGCCTTATGTAAAACATCCTTGTTATTTATACTGCGTAGCAGAAGCAGTTGCAAGAGGTGTACGCTATATGCATGTCATGTGCTTGCTGTGTGCTGTAGCTACTGCAGCCGTAGGTGCGGTTGCTGCTGTAGGATGTTAGCTTATTTTATTTTAAAATTCTTTATCTTATTAATTTTGTAAATAAACCGTCGAATATTTTTAAATTAAGTCTGTTTATTTATGGAGTTTTTCTTCAACGGTGAAATATACCGCACTCTGCATTTCGGAAGTTATTTCCGAGATAATAATAATAATAATATATATATATATATATGTATATATATATATATATATATACAGTTGTCTCTCTGTTTAAAGACGATATTCCCCAGTCCCGGTCCCTCAGACGAAAAAAAAATTCTATTTAACGATGAATTTTGTTTCTGTTTAACGACGATTTTTTTTTACATGATAAAAATTTTCTTCAAAATTTTATCTGCAGGAGTAGAACCTTCTGTGGAGGAAAACAAATTTGGTTTCAATAACAGACCCGGTATTTACATGATATTTGCAATGTTGCATTCATTGAATTGTTGAAGGGGAAAAAATGGGGGGGGATTACTTTTTCTCGAAAAATCTAATATTCTTTTATGGAACTCTTAGTGCGGGAGATGAAGCACTCTATTGTCCCTACCATCTGTTGTCAAGTGACTTACAAACTGTCCAATAGCAGTCGTCTCTCACTCCTTCCGGGAAGCAAGTGTTCATATTCAGAGAATTCATGGTTGTGTGTAGGAGCTTATTCCAGTACGAATACGAGGTGAGGAAAGCAAAATACAGTCAAAGCGAAAGCATCTTACGCTACACGAAAAGGTGAAAATTATTGGAGACTGGGAAGAACGTGTTGGAATAGCAAAAGCCCAATTCTCAAGACAATTTCAGCTACCTGATTTTACTTTCAAAGACATTTTAGCAAACAAACAGAAAATTCTTGAAGCAGCACAAAATTTTGGTTTGGGATCCAAATCCAAATGGCAGAAAATCCAATGTGGCCGATCAGAAGAGTTTGATAAGGCAGTCCTGCAATGATTTCATGAAGCAAGAGCATCCAACATTCCAGTTTCCGGAGTTATATTTAAAGAAAATGCATATTTAAAGAAAATGCTATTGTTCTAGCAGAAAAGTTTCGAATGCAAAATTTTCAGCCTTGGGCTGGTTGGCTTGCAAAGTTCAAAGAAAGACACGGGCTTTCATTTAAAAGCATATCTGGCGAAAGTGGCTCCGTAGAGGAAAAAATAGTGGAAGAATGGAAAATAGTGCTGAAGGGGATATTTGATGGATATGATGAGAAGAACATATTCAATGCAGATGAGAAGAGCCTATTCTACAATACGGTGCCTAATAGAACTTTAAAGTATATTAGTGAAATTGCTTTGGTGGAAAACAGAGTAAGGGACGATTGACTGTTTTATTGTGCACTAAATCAGTTGGATCTGAGAAACTTCCACCACTAGTTAAAGTCAAATCAAAGCAACCAGGTGCGTAACTAGGGCAACCTGGGGCAACCTTGCCAATGCCCCGGGGACCCCAAGACAGGGGATAAAAAATGAAGTCATAATATTTCAGGGAGCCCAATTTGCGTCCTTGCCCCGGTGCCCATAAATGCTTAGCTACGTCCCTGAAAGCAACCAAGGTATTTTAAGAATATCACCAGGAAACCTTGTGAGTACCAGAATAACAATAAAGCGTGGATGACATCACACATTTTTATTAACAGGATTAGAAAATTTTATGGAAAAATGCATCAAGAAAAGAGAAAAGTTTTACTTTTAATCGACCGTTGCACTGCACATACTCCAAAAATTCCTAGACTTACAAATTCAACAATTCATTTCTTACCAGCTAATTGCAGCCATTAGACCTGTGTATCATTTTCACAGTGTGAAAGCATACTACAGAAAGTCTTTAAATAGGAAATTAATAAATAATGCGGCTGACAGTATGAAAATTAGAAAATTTACGATCTTGGAAGCAATGCAAGGATAACATCAGCATAGAAAGAAGTTTCTTCATCCCCAATAAAATACTGCATTCACCTTGCTGGAATTCACGAAGAACTGCAAAGTACGGATGTAGAAATCAACGAAGATGACATTACCCCTGAAGAATGGATAAGTTTTGTTTAAGATGAGGATGTTTCAATTCAAGATTTCTACAATTGTGATGAATCTTACTTAACAACAGATTACAGAAATGCAAAACAAATTTATGAAGATTTAGTAAACGAAAACATAGTGTCAGACGAAGAAGGTGAAGTTGAACATACGGAAAACGAGACACTGCCACAGTCTTACACAGGTGCAACTTCTGCTCTAGATGTTCTCCGACGTTATGTTCACATCGAATATGGAAGATGACATATTTAACATTTTAGAAAATTTGGAAAAGAGAATAACAAAAACAAGGCGAAAAATAAAGCAATCAACACTTTTTGACTTTTTAAAAAAGTGCTGATTTACCTAATTTACCAAATTTATTGTATTGTTTGTACTCTTTTTCAATGTGATTTAAAACAACTTTTTGTAAATAAAATGATAATGATAATAAAAATAACATTATTAAACACACCTAATATGAAGAAATATATTGACAGCTCTAAGCCTGTATAGTGTGAAGGGAAATGTTATTTTTTTCACAAATTCTCTTTAAGGACGATCTCTAATTAAGGACGATTTTTCACGGTCCCTTGAAAGTCGTTAAACAGAGAGCCAACTGTATATGTACATACATACATACATATATATATATATATATATATATATATATATATATATATATATATATATATATATATATATATATATATACAGTGGCTCCCAAAAGTGTTCGTACACTTACGATTTTCAATGAAGTAGGGATCTATCCATTGATTAAAATGAATATTGCAGAATGGGTATTTAATAATAAGATCTATAATATATTCTTAACAAAACTACTTGAAATATTTTGAAAACATAGTAAAAATTTATTTTTAATAAACCAATAATCCAAAAGTAACAAAAACTTTATCTCACAAAAGTCATCGTACACTTGTAAAAAATCTCTACATATTAGTAAATATTCTAATTTTTCGTTAAATTAATATTTAGTAGGATATCATTTAGCATCCACAACAGCTTTTAAACGTCTGGGAATATATTGCGTTAGTTCTTTTGCAATTTTTGCATCAATGTTTATCCATTCTTCCATCATAATTGTTTTTTGTTCGCTTTTCGTGGGAATGTCGTGTTTTCGTACTCGAGCCTCCAGTTCTCTCCAAATATGTTCTATTGGGTTTAAATCTGGCGATTGAGGTGCTGTTTTTAAAACTTGTGGACAATTATAGAGACACCAGATGCGAACGTTGAAAGCCGTGTGCTTAGGATCGTTATCTTGATAAAAAACAAAGTTGTTTCCAATATCCAAATTTTGAGCTGATAATTTTAAATTGTCTCTTAAAATATTTATAAAAACAGCATGATTCATTATGCCATCAATAAATACCAAATTTCGTAGTCCTGATGCTGACATGCACCCCCACACAAGGATACCTCCACCGGCATGCTTAACTGTTCCTACTAAGTTCTTGAGATTAAGTTCCTCATTTTTTTCTTCTCCATACAAGTATACGCCCATCAGCACCAAAAATGTTCATCGGCGAATAAGACAAATACAAGTGTGTTCCAATAGGATTGGGGCTTATTTATCATTGATAGTGCGAAGGGAAGCCTAAACTTTCTGTTTTTCTCACTCACAAAACATTTTCTATGGGCTGAACGCCCATGAAATCCAGCTGTTCTGAGAACTCGTCAAAAAATTTCAGATGAAATTGAAGTAGAAAACTGTTTCATTGAATTCTGCAGAAACTTTTACAGCACTCAAACGTGAATTTTTACAAATTTTCTAATTATAAATCTCTGATCTCGTTTTGTTAACTTTGCCGGACGACCTTTTCTTACCTTGTTTTCGATCCAATTTTCTTCTTTGAAGTGTTTTTTCACATACTGCACAGTAGAATGGGATAAATGAAGTAACTTAGCAATATTCGGAATTGATTTACCACTACTATGATGAAAAATAATTAATTTTCGAATGCTGTTTGTTGTTCCTTTACGACTACGAGCCATTTTTAAATAATGAATAGAATATTACGGAGTAGGCAAGCAAAAATTAAAGCCAAACGATATTTTAAATGCCATCACAATTCAAAAATAAAAATAAAGCGCCAGACGATAATTTTAATTATGAATTTATCCGAAAATATTTCAGTGTACGATGACTTTTGTGAGATAAAGTTTTTGTCACTTTTTGATTACTGGTTTCTCAAAAATAGAGTTTTACTATGTTTTCAAAATATTTCATGTAGTTTTGTTAAGAATATATTATAGATCTTATTATTAAATACCCATTCTGAAATATTCATTTTAATTAATGGATAGACCCCTATCTCATTGAAATTCGTAAGTGTACGAGCACTTTTGGGAGCCACTGTATATATATATATATATATATATATATATATATATATATATATATATATATATATATATATATATATATATATATACGAGGGTTGTAAATAAAGTAATGGCAACATACCCGTAAAACACTTTTTAATGAACGTACAAGGAAAATTACATTACATTCCTTCAATATAATCACCAGCAAAGTCTTGTACCTTTTGTCAGATGTCAAGAAGCCGTAGGATACCGTTGGCAAAGTGTTGTGTGTTGATGTCAGCGACGGAGTTGCCTAATGCTCGGATCACAGTCAGGATATCGGATGCCTCGAAGGGATTCTTTCAACTTAGAAGAGAGGTCGTAGCCACAAGGACTTATGTCAAGTGAGTAAGGTGGATGTTTCCACACCTCCTAAGTCCACCGTCCCAAAAGATCATCTGCAGCTCGTGCAACATGACAACGAGTACTGTCATGCAACACGATAAGGAGATTTTTCCGCAATAAACGTGGGCGTTTGCACCATATATCCGGGCACAGGTGGTGCTATAGCCACGGACCACCATTTTAATCCCCGACCGCTTATCACTTTTTGTAAACATACGTTAGAGAGGTAGAAACGACACTTTCCTCTTCAGCAACTACCCCTTCGACTGTATGGACGGTTTTATGAAATCTACACATCATGCACTCTACACATCGACAACAGCTCCACCTCACTCCTCCAATATCCTGTTTGCGCAAGCCTGATGTTGTACGACTTTCTGGGCCACACACACACACACAAACATATATATATATATATACATACATACATACATACATACAGTACTCTTTTCCTAAAAAATAGATGGGTACACTGTATTTTCTAAAATAAAGGTACGTTTCAGTACCGTGTTTTCACGCGTCACATCACAGGGGAAAGAACTCGCAATTTAAAAAAAAATACTTTTTTATATATTAACAATTGATTCTTAAGTTTCTTAAAATTCGGTTTAAGTTCTGTTTATTAAGTTTCTTAAAATTTCTATAAATACTTTAAAAAAAAGTGGGTATACGCTGTATCCCCGCATACCCCCCCCCCCAAAATAAAAGCCATATATATATATATATATGTATATATATGGCTGCATGTATATATATATATATATATATATATATATATATATATATATACATGCAAAATCTAAGTTAATAGAATAAAAACAATAATTTTTCTTTAGACTCTTACGGCTAATTTGAAAAACATTTTTTTAAGACAAATTACCACAGGAAATGTGTCTTAAGATTCTGAAACCTCGAGTGAATCTGCTGTAAGTTTCGGATAACCAGTTAAATATATAGTTAAAAAGATACGTAAACCTTGCTTAACAAATTCGCTCGAGAAATGATTTGAGAAAAAGAAAATCCTTTTTCAGAGAAAGGTCAGATCTGAGTGGAGACTCGCAGCATTGTTACGGCAAGAAAAAACAATAGAGTTCCCAAAGAAAAACAGTGGTTATCTTATCACAGATGAGACTTTTCTTTGATAAATTGTTGAAAAGAAAAAAAGAAAAGCGTACTAATGTGTTCTTTTAGCCGCTTTTCTTTTTTCTTCTATTATTTACTCAGTTCCTTTTTTTCTAAGGGCGTAAGATTAGATTTATTTCTCGCAGATCTTCTGTTATGTGTTCAATTATGGAACGCAGCACCAATGTTGGGAGGGGGGCATATTTTCACTCTCTTTTGAGACCCAATAATTAGATTCTTCATTAATTTCTATACCCCTTGAAAAACTTTAACATCCTAGCTGGAAATACTAAACGCTAATTGGTATTTCCACATAACGTTAATTCAATTATTCACTGGCAAGCCCAAAATTAAAAATAGCATATTTATGTATTGTTTGTCTTACATTTTTGCTTACCGATCCTAAACTGTTAATCTGGGACACGAATTCTGCTTGGAGATATGACCTCTTGAATAATATATGAAAAATCATTATTTTTGAAAATATTTCATTTTCATTACGGCTAGTTTATAAATTCCCAATACCTCTCGTAAGTAATCAATTTTGTTTAGAGGTATAGGAAATAAACTTAAATGCATGCTATCTACAAAATTTTTCAATGCTTAAAATCATGGTATGCACAGCTGATTCTATTGGCTTCTTTATTATTTCAAAATACCCAATTATCGCTAGTGATAAATCTTTTTTGATCTATACGCCGAAAATATTAAAACATTATTTCTTGACTTTCATATGAAGGACTTATGTAAATAGTGGTCCAACTCCACTTTAAAAAAAACTTGAGTTAGCCTCACTGTCATTTTCATAGAAGTTATTTCTATTTTTTTTTTTTAACAGGTACACCTCCAGTTTATTTCTTCTGCCAACAGAGGGCAATACAAATCGTACTTCAGCAGTCATTTCTCAGCACTCTTTAGACTTTAAGGCTCTGTATCTCAAAATGAACAAGAATGGAGTTGGCCTATTAAACAAATAAGGCCTTCATATGTGTGGCTGGCCACTTTTCCAGAAAAAGTGAGCACATACTATGATATTAAAATTCCCTATTGCAAATCTTTAGTGATATTCAAAGAAAAAACTGTAGTACAACTATATACATTAATAACATATTCCTTTTTAAAAGTATAATAAAAATATCACATAAATTACTTTATGAATTTTAATAATTAATGCTGTTTAAGTTTGATAGTGAAAGTAGGTCAATAATTCTTTTAATTTATACGAAATGAAAATATAGATTTTTATACTCACTAAGGAGAAAATGTTAAATTATATTTATTGTTAAGGGAATAAAAAACACTGATTATAATCTAATTAACGGTTATAACTTACATGAAACTAGTGAATAATAAGTACAAAATGAACACTTATTCAATTCCACAATAAATTAAAAAGGATGGTTACATGTTTCTAACTAATTAATAGATCATTAGGATAAGGAGTATTGGTGTGACTGTCTCAATGAATAATTCCCAAATGATGAAGTGTTTACTTGCTCGGAACATGTAGCCATAATTTTTAATTTATTATGGAATTGAGGAGGTGTTCATTGCATGTAATCAATATTTAAAAAAAGGCTCAAGGGTAGTAAATAATCGAGGATTTTCAATGCCCTTTCTGATTTCACAGGTTTTGGTGCATTTTGTTTACAATTTTTGTAGTTATGTGTTAACTACTATTTCAATATTTTTTAGATTGTAAACGTCAAGGAATTAGATTAAAAGAACAGTTCACAGTGTTCACGCGTATTACAAGTGTGATTTAAACTTCGCCTGATGTGTAATCATGAGGAACATCTCGTGGTATTAATCGGTCATATTTCATTTTGGAATTTTTCAAAAATGAATTCAAATGTCAAAATTCGCTAACTAGTAGGAATTTAACCCACCAGACGATTCATGGGTCCTTGAGTGACATTCTAATAATCTCGAAACTGCGTTAAAATAAGAAACCACTGAAGTTGGATATATATTCGTATTTATTTTATCTCTGTGTTAAAGAATCGATATCGTTACTTCATCCTGACAAATTTTAGAAAGCAACTGTCGATACACACACACACACACACACACACACACACATATATATATAATATATATATATATATATATATATATATATATATATATATATATATATATATATATATATATATATATATGGTTACGTCTGAAGAGAAGATCCCCGAGAAACTGGTCACTTGGGGAGAGTTCTTTTTTGATGAGGGGTGGAACGTTAAAGCGAAGGTCAACGAGTGAGAAAGAGATTGTCACCAAACATCCCCCACTTTTCGCCAAATAGCGGCATTTGTCCCAAGGATATGTCGAACAGGTGTTTTTCTGCCGATTGGCAATGGTTTCTAAGAAAAGGCAGTGTTTACAAGAAACAGATGGGGAAAAATACACATCTACAGTTACAATTGAAAGGAAATTTTAAACACTATATTACCTATTGGAACTGTTATACCTTTTGGAATATTAACTGCCGTGATGTGCTGTATAATCTGAAATGTTTAAATGCTGATTTCTGAAGTCTATTTTCCAAGGTATAAATTTTCAACCAAGCAAAACATCTTTCCCGTTTAAATTAACTTTTAATCTGGCCAAAAATATGGCTATCAAAAACCAAGTTATGAGAAAATATTTCAAAGAGGGGGAAATTAAAGTTTTAAGAAAATTTTTCTTATTCAAATTGAGGAAAATGGGAAAATTGTATAGTGTTGATAAAGTTAATTGTGAATTTTCATTAGAAGAGGTCATTAGGGTAGCACACTTTAAAGGGCTGGGCCGACCTTGCCATTTGAACCTATTTGATCTGGAAAATTAAAAATATGTCTGTTATTTTTTAAAGTGGTATAAGTCCATTTTTTCATGTATCGAGATATTTAAAGGTTTGTATTTGAATGAATTTAAAAATATTTGATAATAATGAATATTTGGTAATAATGAATTAAAAAAATAAACGAGCTCCAAATTTTTTAGCTCCAAATGGACTTATACCACTTTCAAAAATAACATATTATAAAAAAATAAAAACACGTGGAAATTCAAGTCCATATTTTTATATACATTAGCTTCCCTGAAATGTATTTTTTAATGTAAACTCTTACTTACCAACATCACTATTAGACCAAATTGACATATTATCGTCTTTTTTATAGGTATGTGAACTCATTGTAACAACTGTATGAAATATTATTTATCTAAAACTTTGATTTTCTGCTTTAATAACAATTATATTTAAATAATACTCGCTCTGCAATCTATTAGTATAAGAAACACAAACCAAACAGTAGGACTTGCGAAAGAAAACCAAATAAAATCAGTGAAATTACTTCTGACCACTTAATCAGTACAATAATACCGTTATCTTGTTAACGATGTTGTTTTTAAGACACTAGCTCAGTAATATATGCTAAAGCATAGTGTACAATGAAGTCGTAATAATCAATAATAATTGCAATAAGGAAGTTGCTTTAATTATAATTATTAGGAATGGACTTATTCCACTTTTAAAAAAAATTTTGTGATAACATTTTATAGCCAAAATTATTTTGTTTTCTTTATGAAAAAATCGTACTCCATTGAAAGTCTGATTATAAATTAAGAGAAGGTGTCAATATCTTACTAAAATTCCGTTAACTCATTTTTTTTAAAGTTGACTTACACCACTTTCAAATATAACAGCTCATATGTAAAAATAACGACACACAAAGTGTGTAATTATTATTATTTTTTAACCAATACGAATACACTTGTCGTGAAAACATTCGCCTATAATACACCGCAGCTATTACTGGCCATTTTATTATGGGGGAGCCATATAGGCGGACCAGCCTTACCCCCTACGAAGGGACAACATAAACGGAGGCATTTTCAGTTGCGCAACGCCGGGATTCGATCCGAGCACCCTCAACACCGAAAGCCAGCGCACTGTACCACAAGACCGCCACAGGTCAGTGTGTAACTATATTTTTATCAAAATATCTGTACATTATATTTTTATCCCAATTTCTGCAGTTGGGCCCCGCAATAACTAAGGCCGGTGCTTTTAAAGGGCAGTTCTATTCCTCCGATATTTGTAGAGGGAAATTGGGGTAAAATTATACTAGTGTTGTCTTTTTTTGCAATCATTTTTTACGTAGTGAGATACGCTAAAAATTATTGTCCTTATTTAACATAAATTATTTGCGATTTTGCTATTCGTTCTCAAGTAAAGCCGTTTTTTAACGATTTTGTTTTGACGTTAAAAAAACGTTATATTCTACATTCTCGTAACTGCCTCGCGAAAAGAGACCATAAAAATATCTTTTTTAAGACAAAAGTTAGAAACACTCTATTAAGTTCTAAAAATCTACATTAAATTTAGAGCATGCATGCCGAATTTTAGCTTTTCAGTCGTCGTAATTTTCGGGAAATCAATTCACAAAATATGGGTCGTAACCCAAATACCCTGAAATCTGTATCTATAATCATAAATTTTTGTATGATCCAGTATTTGTAAAAATAAACATGACTCTAAATTTTATTGAGGTTTTCCGAAACTCCCTTACATTACTTCGGGAAGTAGTAAGTAATACGATGCTGGGTAAAAAGTCCCAAAATACGTTGATTACATGAAAATGGAAAACAAAACATGCGATGGTTTTCTTAAAGCCTATATAGTTAAAACCTTCATAATTTTCTTAATGCCTAAAGAGCGACAAATACTTTCCGCGGGAAATAGTATGGGGTGTTGATTATCCCCGAACCCTCAATATGAGAATCGACCTCCCCGAGGCAGCAACCTTAAAACCGGTCTCAGGTCTCTTCTGAAGGGAGGTCTGTAGTATATATATATATATATATATATATATATATATATATATATATATATATATATATATATATATATATGTGTGTATGTATGTATGTATGTATATACAGTCGAACCTCCATATATCGAACTTCCACATATCGAAATTTTTTATATATCGAACTCTTAGCAAATCTCCATGTTCATTACAGAGAAAAATTGTTTCTATGTATCGAAAAAATCTCTATATCGAAATTTTTTTCAAGACAAATTGGGAGATTTTTTTCCACTTTAGAATAAAATCTCCCAATTTTTGGCATTTAAAACAATATGTCATGGACTGCAATTCGCGGAAATTGTCCCTGATGAAGTTTTTAGTGGACTGAATAAATAAAAAATGTAACTGTGATCATTGTAACCACTGTCTGCATTATTGTTTTTTTTTAAAGATATGTAGTACTCAATAAATCTTTCATATTAATTCATTTTTTAGTTATTAACTTTCATTTAATGGGATTCGCATATAAATTTGAAATGGAGTTTCGTATACGAAAATTAGCTTTAATTTTTTTTTAGGACAATTATGATAAAACTAAGCTCAATTCTATATATCGAAATTTCTATATATCGAATTATTTTCCGGCAATTTGCTACTTCGATATATGGAGGTTCGACTGTATATATATAATGTAGAGCTTTATTATTATATATTTTATTTTCCGATGATGCAACTGAAAAGTTAAATGAAACTGCATTTCTAGGATATATTTACATATTTTAAAACCTACACAGTTTTAAGGCGCTGTGCTATAAAGTTAGAGAATCTCGTTAATTATTCACGCGTAATTTAAAACAGAACATTACCCATTACCTTCTCCAGACAATGATTTCATTTGTTTTCTCACCCCCCGCAATCAGACGACTTTTAGTTTTCTGGGATCTCTTCAAACACGGAGCACCGCATAATTCAAAGATATTCCCGGACATTTTTCATCATCCCGATGTTTAATCTTCAATACCATTCTAAGCCTGATTAAGGCCCGCAGCTGTTTACTCGCAGGGAACCCCCATACACCGAGCAAGGAGGGGTTAAAGCGGCAGTGTGTGTGTGCGCGTTTGGATTGATGACTGCCATTGTTACGGGCGTTTGTTTGCGGTTAAAATAGGGGATTTAGATGAATGTTTGCTTTGGAACCCTCATAAATGCTTTTAGGTCCATATGTTTGCCTATAATTGAATATGGAACGGGGAGTTGTTTAATAGACCTTAGAAATGTTTTTCACACTCAGTTTAGTCATGCTATAAATCAGATTATTATTATTACTATTACTATTATTAATTCATTTACATTATTTTTCGGAAATGGAGGTTTTATTGGATGGTAAGATATATTTAAGGATTATATACTTCTGCCGTTATACTTTTTTCGAAAAAAATTGTATTTTATGCGGGAATGGTTAATGCAACAGCATTCTGAAATGATTTTTTTTATCAGATCCAGATTAATAAAAAAATATTTCCGTTTACAATAAACATGTATGTAGCAGCTTTTTGTTCGACATAAATGTAATTTGAAATAAAAAATTATTTTAAGACTACAATTATACACACACACACACACACACACACACATACATACACATACACACACACACACACACACACACACACACATATATATATATATATATATATATATATATATATATATATATATATATATATATATATATATTTTTTTTTTTTAACCCTAAAGCCAGGTAATGGCTGAGTGGCAAGGTCGCTGGCATTCGGTTCAGATCCTGTGGGTTCGAGTCCCACTGTATGGATGTTTCTAGCCGTCCGGAATTGGCTTTAAACTGTAGTTCCCGTCTAATTAGCCCTCGTGTAGCAAAAAGTTGACCGTAGATCTCCAAACCAAACTTCCTGAAAATTTATCGATGCAGGTATTTCAAATGGACTCACCTTGCGCATCTAGTAACCAAAAGCTACAAATCTAAAAAAAATAAAAAATAGTGTGTCATAATTTCTAAACACGGTCATCTGATCATGGATTGGGATCATTTGGCATTAATTGCATATATTGACCTTTGCATTTCATTTGAATGTACTCCGTAGGGAATCACGTGTATTCAGCTAGTAGAAAATATTTTCATTCATGAAACAGAAACAGATATATTCAAATGATTAAAAAATTATTGTTGTAGTGATTTATTGTTGCAACAGTGGTGGCTAACAGGAGTTCTATTTTTTTCATTCTCTGATAAAAACTTCAAACGTGAAGGTTGTTTAAGAGAGCTAATTTTTTTAAAATACATTCAGAACGAGCTATTTTGAAAAAAAACTAAAAATAGAGAAATGAATTTTAAATGCAGTGCTAGTAAGTATAACTAAAACCTTTCTTCAATTTAATCTTTCCAAATTTTAAATGTGATTCGAGGCTAGAAAATGAGTTGCTATTATGTTATGAGCATGAAAGAATAGAAATTTGCAAAATAATTTAATTAACCAATTTCTCAAAACGTTAATTTTGTCGTTTCTTTGAAATAAATGCCATATTTATTTTGGAGAAAATGAACGAAAATTATAAAGTTATGGTGATGAAACATAATTATGGATATTGAATTTGAGCAACAACATTTGACATATCAAAAGATAAAGTCATAAATTGCAGCAATATTTCAGAATCAGCCTTTAAATTACTGAACTCATACAAGTCTGATACATTTTAGAACAACTAATCTATATATATATAAAACAGTTCCGCAACTGACTGACTGACATACAACGCACAGACCAAACCGCTGGAACTAAAGAGCTGAAATTTTGCTTGGCGATTCTTCTTATAGTGTAGGGGTGATCTAAGAAAGATTTTTGACAAATTCCTCTTAGATTTTTTAAAATTAAATTTTTAAGCTGTTTTATTAACTTTTTTTAAGTTTGCATTTAAAATAATAATTTGAGGGTTATAAATTTTATCACGAGAGAGATCCTAAAAATTCCTTCAAAATGAAATCTTTTTCGAATCTTTTCCTCCCTTTTCTGATTTTTGGTGAATTTTTAAAAATTAAATTTTAGAATTAAATTTATTAAATGCTGATACCGTGATTTCTTTTTCTGGTACTTTAAATAAATTTATAGTCACGTCCATAGCAATGAAATAGACAAAAAATATTTTTTCCTTTGCCAATGCGGCAGACGATTGGACATTATCCAAAATAATATTAAAATACAGTAAAAGATATGTTCCTCAAACTGTACTATATTAACTGTACTATATTCTTTAGTATGTCCTATTAGATTTAATTTGAATATTTTCTTCTACATTATTTTGTCTATAAAAATATCTCTTACGATTTTTTTATAAATATATTATTATGTTTTTTTTTGCATCAATTGTATACATTGATCGTCGTATATATATATATATATATATATATATATATATATATATATATAGATAGATAGATAGATAGATAGATACATATATCTATATATTGGCATTAATTGCATACATTGACCGTTGAATTTAATTTGAATGTACTCCGTAGCGAAGTGCGGGTTTTTAGCTAGTTAAATATAATCATAGGTATAGATACAAATTAAATACAGATCTTTATTAGAGATTTGGGTTTTAAACAATGTATTACTTTGTTTTAATGTTAAACATTGATACCTATATAAAGAGAATAACGATGCATAGCAAAACAGACATGATACAATGTAATAATTTTTCATACTTGAAAACTGTTTAAACAAAATTGAATGAATCAAAAGATAGAAAGTCATAAACTACAGCAATATTTCAAAATTAAACTTTAAATTATAAAACCTATACAAATCTGATGCATTTTAGAAGAACGTTTAATTATATATAATAATAGCTATATATACATATTAAATACAGATGTTTATATGAGATTTGGGGTTTTAAACAGTGTGTTACTTTGTTTAAATGTTAAATACTGATGCCTACACTAAGCTAATAACAATTGACAGCAAACCAGATTTGATACTATGCAATCATTTCCACTGGTGAAAACTAAACAAAAATGAAATGTTTATGATTACAACAACAAACTTCATAATTTGCATAAACCATTCGCATCGTGAAACAGCAACATAACTAGACAAATTATTTTCTGTATTTACTGCTGTTATTCCATAACTCTTGAAATATTTAAAATTCTACAAATGAATATTCTTCCAAAAAAACTAAAAGAGTGTGATAAATTTCTTTAAAGATACGTCTTTTAAAAAAAAATTATACTTTTGCTTATCTGGATGAGGTGTATTATATTAGAGAAAGATAAAGGAATTCGTAAAGTAACCGAAGAAGGAAATTTAAATCGATGAATTCGTAAATTGGTGATGATTCTTCAACAAGGGTACTGTGTGAGGCTTATTTTGCGAGATTCGGAAACAAGATGGTTCCTAATGAGTCTCAGTCCAGAATTAGAGCTCTAATTTAAACTAATTTAAGTGTATAGGCTAGTTCGTTGGTATTTATCTCGTTACTGAACTTTCAAAGTACACATAAAGTAACACCTTCTCTGAAAATATACCACCAGTTTTTGAAAACTTTCAATTAAAATTCCATTTTCCGTTGCTAAAAATTCATTTATCCTTCTCTCTTGATTAATTCAATGCATACACGCATACGAATATATAATGCAAAGAAAAAATATATTTCAAGTGAACGTTATCAAACTGTTATTAACTTAAGTAAGATATACTCATTAAATATTAGAATTTTCAGATAAAGTGCAGTCATATAACTTCAAATACCCTGCTCTAATGAGCTCTGAAAATTGATTACACGCATCAGTTTTTACAAAAGATACATTTAAGAAAAGTTTAAATGAAAAAATAATATTTCTGAAATAAGCTCAAAATGGCGACCTCACTTGGCAACAGTTGGCCACAAAATGACTGATACATCGACTTACACATATGGAAATCTTAATTTAAACACTTTCTCTATCCAAGTTTCTCTTTCCCTTAGCGAAAGAGAATGAAAAATACAATATTAAATAGCATTAAAAATTATACTCTTTCGACCAGGCTTCAGATAAAAGAATTAAAAACAACTAACGCGTTGAATTTCGTACTTTTAATAGCAGAAATTGATTATGATTACTTATTATGATTTAGAATTTTTGTCAGTGTTATCGATTTTGATGGTTGATAACAAAATGTCCTGACGGAGAATATACAGGAAATTCTCTAGTCTTAAGGAAAATGCTTGTAGATTGCAAAGACATACATGTATTCTACGTCCAACAGGTCACATGATGAGCTTATGTATTTTCCATAGGTCCTAGAGAGTATCCAAACTTCGGAGTAGAACGTTTTTATGGTTTAGAAATACACAAAGAACCGACAGACAACATTTTCGCTTTAATTTTAGAGATAATCAATATAAACTCAATATTAGAAACAATTAATAGGAATAGTATTGGATTTTCTGGTGTACTTAGTTTTTTAATCTGTTCTGTTTCGGATTCGGTTGTCCTGATTCTACCGAAAAGATTGAAAAAAGAACAAACGATGGTCTACGAAGGCAATAAAAATTCCATATGTAAGTTTATATAAATTTAGTTCTTTTGTATCAGCTACATAATATCATTAATTTTTTGTAAACACATTTACTTTACCCACGAAAAATTTTACCGTTCAACATTTGACTCTGCAATAATGCCATAAAAGTACATAGAACAAAGTAGAATTTATAGCAAAAGTAAAGTTATGTTCAAAATCCTAGATATCAAAACTTATTGTTTTCGAGAGCAACCATAATACAGAAGGTCGTTCGCACATTATGGAAATGATTTTGATAGTTAATTTTTATGTATAAATGTCGTATTTTTTGCGGTGGTCTGCTTCTATCTGATAGCCATGGTTCCTGTTAGTATCTGTAGCTCAAATTTTTCATGAAAGTAAACTTTTTCTTAGTACTGCCATGTCAATTTTACCCCATTTCTCTTGGACCGTTTACCAAAGTCCGTCCAGTGTTCTTGGATGCAGTTCTCCGAATGCTCGTTTTCATAATCCGAAAGTACAAAAGTCCATTGGAGAGGCGTCAGGTTATTTTACAGGTATTTCATTAAATGGGATACACATTATTCCTGTTTCTCATTCTTTCGTTTCTAAATAAATGGCAATTGATTAACCCTTTGAGGGGCGCCGTTTGCACAGTGCAAACGCAAAAATCTATTCCTTTTTTTCACTTGCATTCAATGTATTCCAGTTAAATGAGCAGAAAAATCGTTATTATTGCCATCTGTTATCAGTTTAAAGAAGTATAAACATTTTGCAACCTTTAATTGGAAAATTTTTCAAGATTCTTTAAGTTAAAAAAAAATCGAAAAAATAATCTGCACCGTGAAAACGGTGGAGGTTGTAGCCCCTGAAAAGGTTAAGACGTGAGACTAGAGGCTTGTTCATATGAAACTTAAATTTATCAATGTCCTTTCCTTATAAGGCTGGAATTTCTTCTTCAAAAATTGGTTCTAAACTATTTTGGTGATAGTAGAGGGAAGTAATCTTGGCCTTAAATGAGACTTTTTTGATTTTTAATTTGCCGTTGTAACAAAATCCTGCAACTATCATGAATCCCTTTGGGAACCCTTCTGTACACTGACGAAGCCATTTCATACGGTCCTTCCCATCAGTTGAGCAAAATAAAATTGATATTTTTTTATTACAGTCACTTAATTATACCCATGCTTCATCGAGTGTTACCACAAATTTCCATTTTTCAGCAGCGAGGTGTTTTTATAATTTTCTATAATTTGTTTTTCTCTCAGCGATATGCTTTGGTAAAAGCAAATGAAATTAAGGTTTAAACATCTTTTTTAACTTTAAATCTTTATGAATGATTCTACTTACAGTGCCAGAAGACATTCCTAGTTTCGATGCAATAGATCTTTGAGTCGGCGGATTTTCTTTTAGGATCAGAGACTTCACTTTCTTCACATTTATCTGCGTTCGAACAGTCTTAGGATGAGAATTAGCTGTCATGTTTTCATTTTTACTTTCAGTTAGACTGTTTTTTTCCCTTTCAAATTCAATATATTATAAATACTTTTTTTGAAATCCCATAACCGCGAGTTTTACACCGCTGTATAATTTGTTGATAAGAATATTTCTCCTCGGAAAGCGCAGTTACGTAATCTTCGAGACATCTGTCAAATGTAGGAGCCACTTTCAAAACAAATATTTTATTTTAAATTCTAATCAAAACAAAACAGTAGCAGCTGATTTTTCTGAAGTTTCTAAATTTTTATCTCAAAATGCAAACAACAAAAAAAATTACAAAGTTGTTTCTATAGAGTGCGAACGACCTTCTGTAACTGTTATCATTCAATAAAAATTGGATCTAATTCCCTTAAAATTTAAACTTAATTAATGAACGACGACAAATAAGAAATTCGTAAATTATCTTCTATATTAAAGGATTTGAATGTTAAAAACAAAACAAAAATAGGACTGGGATATGAAATTAGACCAAACTTCAGACATGCCCACTTATGTGCTACAATAACGAAGTTCTTTCACAACTTAACCATGTGATAGACTATTCAATTTCTTATTCTTCTCATATCTATGTACTAATAATTCCCTTGAATTTGTACTTTAGTACATGTAAAGCGTCATAGTAGCAATAACAAAATGTCCCTGAAACGAATAGCTACATAAACCATTATTCGTTACAATAGATCTTGAATTCCAGGTGCTACATGAATATTTTAATCGCATTTCCTTCTGTCGAAATTCATTATATTCCTACGAAAGAAGGTGGTTTAAATATTAAATTTCACTCCTCACATCAGTCGGCTGAAAGAAGAATCTTTCTTTAACTGCAAGTAAAATTCAACGATTTTGTCCTGATTGGCGATGACAGAACGACAATTTAAAATGATGAAAGCCCATAATATAGTTAAAAACTCGAAGTTTTTTCCGGCTTTGGTATAGAATGGGTAAACAATAAGGAAAAGTTGCCAAAATTCGGCAAATATCGCTATGATTTGGAGAGCATCCAGTAATTAGATATAGTACAGCAAAATTGCTTTACATGAAAATCAAATTAAGGGGATAAAAAACTCGGTTCGAGATTTTAAATATGCACCAAGATGTTCTTAGTGAAATACACTGCTCAAAACAATTAGGGGAGCACATGGTTTTAACGAAATTACGCAAATACTTACACCGATAAGTAACATAAAATTAATCATCCATAATTTAAAGCCTAGCCGGAATCAGAAGAAGAAAACTTCATATGCTAATCAAATTTCATGACGTCAAAAACCAGAAAAAGAACATAAGGGCGGAAATCGGGATGTTACAGAAACGTCTGTTTCACTGCCTTAACTGTGAAATTTGATTGCTCAGTTATTCTTTTTGAGAAAAGGTGACTTGAAAATGTCTCAACAACGTAATTTACCAGAATCCATGGCATGGCGTATTATAGGCAGACTTGAATCCGGGCAAACACAACGTAGTGTCGCGGACGCTGTTGGAGTCGCCAGAAATGTCGTTGCAAGTCTGTGAATCGATTCCAAGAAAAAGGGAATGCTAGACGTCGACCAGGGCAAGGTCGGCCACGTGCCAGTACAACAACTGATGACCGGTATATACTGTTAACAGCTCGTCGAAACAGAACAGACAATACTACTCAGCTGCAAAGACAGTTGCTCTTGGCAGCAGGACGAAGGGTGTCCAGTAGGGTAGAGTGAAAAAGTGTCGATTTTGACTTTTTTGTAAATTACTCTTAGCTTGGGTGCAGGAAAGTTGTTACTCTGGATCAATAACAACATGCTAAAAGGAATTTGAAATCTGATAATCTTTTGAAGTGCCACAATGACCTTGAAGAACTGAAAAATCAGAGAAAAAACAGATATGCGTCAAAAATTACCATTCGTTAAAATCTTTAGAAATCTTTTAGCTTGGGTTTAAAAGAGTTGCTCATTTCTATCTATATGAGCATAAAAAAATTATTAGCATACATAAATATCTAGAGGTATCACAATCAGATTGAAAATCCAGAATTTCAAGGAAAATCAGATTTTTTACAAAACATTTAATTTTTACATAAGGAAAGCGCAATTTAAATGACAATGATAATTCGTATTATTTATGCTTTGAATAACATTTAAGTGGAAGAACAGATAAGATTCTATGAAACTATTTGAAAAAATTATTATCATAATCAGCCTTTGTGTTAAACTTTTTCATTATGGATCGTGATTTCAGTCTTGATCGAATGTATCCATCTCTTTCATTTTCAAATACAGCTGCAGAAGCTTCTGTTACTAATCGAACAGACCGTTCCACATGTTGAGTGTGACATGGTAATTTCGGAAAAGTTAGAACTTTATCTTACACATCATGATCTCGTCTCGGCTAAACGATCTTGTCAAAGGCGGTTCAACATTGTAATTAAAAAAATTGTAATTAAGCTTTAATTCTTTGAAAATATGGAAAAAACATGAAAAGATGATTTAGGGCAACAATTTGGTCACATGTAAACGATAAAAAAAGTATTGTTTAGAAATGATGCAAGATTTTTAATATGGCGTGTGGTCTCCTCGAACAGCTAAGACTGCTGCACACCTGTTTTCCATGGATGTGATGATGTTATCGATAAGAATTTGTGGAATGCTGTTCCACTCCTCAAAAAGTGCAATCTCCAAGTCTCGGAGAGTAAAAGGAGGCCTTGGTCTCGCAGCAATGCGTCGTCTGAGCATGTCCCAAACCTGCTCGATTGGATTCAGGTCAGGAGAGCACGCTGACTATTCCATACGCTGAATTGTTTCAGCTTCAACCATGTTCTCCACAAGACGAGCTGTATGCGGTCTGGCATTATCATGCTGGAAAAAAAAGGAATCTCCAATGGCTGCAGCGTAAGGTATGACATGAGGTCTCAGTATCTCGTCTGCATACCTTCGGGCCGTCAAAGTACCATTCCGAATGATATGCAGGTCCGTACGTCCACCTATGCTGATTCCACCCCATACCATAAAACCAGCTCGTCTGTATTGTGAACTTTCACGAACGAATGTGGGGTTATTTCAAGTGCCACTTTCCCTCCATACCAAAACACGTCGGGTGTCTCACTCCAGACTGAATCGGAACTCGTGTGTAAACATCACTTGACTCCAATCATGTTGCTCCCAATCTCGATGTTCAGCAGCCCATCATCTTCGGGCCGCATGGTGGCGTGAGGTCAACGGAATGCAGACCATTGGCCTACGTGCATAGAGACCTCCCTGATAAAGCCTTTTACGCACTGTTTGACTGGACACTAGGGTGGAGCGAAACTTCTTTTTTTCTTGGATCAAAAAGCTTGGGTGCGGGAAAGTTGCTACTAGTTGACTGTAACACCTGCTCAAAAAAATTTTTAATTCTAATAATATCTTCAGGTGCCACAAAGCCCTTGAAAATCTAAAAATTTGAACAAAAATTGGAAAATCATTGAATTTAAGTATCTATTATAACTTAACGCATAGTAAATGCCAAGACTGGCAAGAGATGGCAGCACCATTCAGTTGGAAATTTAACTTTTTTTCCCTTCCTTTCTGCAAGCATTCAGGGAGTTTGAAAGCAAGTAAGAAAGGCGCTATTTTCCCAACGTTATCAAAATCTCTAGCTCTAAAGCAAAATATACTTTTTAACGTGTGTATTAGAGACTCGTTAGTGAAAATTTCTTTCTTTTCAGTGTTGTGGACTATTTTAATGAAGAAGAGGTAAGCGGATTTATTGTTATTTATTAGAATGTCAGATTACAAGTATACGTTATCACGAACAACACGTGCTAGCTTTAATAACTGCCCAGTGTTTGGAGCTTATGCTGCATTTAATAAAACTGCTCTACCCACATAGGAGGTCACGAAACATTATTTGTTCGTTATTTTAGAGATTAAAATAGGAGGTCAAGCTAAGGAACCTACTTTTTCTGAAATTTCTGAAATCGTTATAGAGGATATTGAAGAAATTTAGAAGAGAGCATCTATACCAACTATTTCAAATGCTCGAATTTATACTGATTCATGAATATCATAGCAAATATCGTAAGCTTCTTAAACCTTATAAACAAAGATCTAGTTGTGAGAGTTATAAAAGTCAGGTAAAAGCATTTAAGGAAACTGCAAAAAAGTTATTTGATATTGCAGCTTGCAAATGTAAGTCATTTGAGTATTGTTCATGTGAAAAGTCGAGAACAGTGCCCGTGAAAGAGAGAAACTTTCTTACTGACCAGCGGACTAACAGGAAGATGATGATTGGTATTATTGATCAGAAGGTTACAAAGCAGATGCAACAAAGGGAGAAACGAAAGCAGAAACAGGAAGCAGTATCGAAAATTTTTAAATTATCAAGATCAGATGATGTACTGATAAACGTAGCACAAATGTTTACGATGATCAAGTGTTGGTACAACAAGGTAATTGCAATTTTATACCCTCTTTAAGAGAAACAAAGTATACTTCAGAACGTGTATGCGTAGTCGATGCGTAGTCGATTCAGCAGAAACGAAGGTCGGAGAACTGCCCTCTAGTAGTCAAATGCGTGAGTCTCTCCCAACATTGGCTCGTGAATGCGATAGATGGGGGCTATCAGATCGCGGTGCTGCAGCTGTTTCATCGGCTTTACTCCAAGATATGGGCCTTGTGAGTGAAGGTGACACATCCTTAGTTATAGATCGCAGTAAACTGCGAAGAGAGAGGCAAAAGCTTCGAAAGAAACTTCAATTTAATGTACAGCAAAATAAAATGCTGCTGCAAGCAATTTATTTTGATGATAGAAAGGACAGAACCAGAAAGACAGTGCTAAAAGGTGGTAAACCCCATCCTATCAATGTCCTGGAAGAACATGTGGTTTTGTTAAAAGAGCCAAATTCTGAATATCTGGGTCATATCACACATTTATCAGGGACTTCTTTGAATATTTAAAACAGTATTACAACCTTTTTGTCTAAAGATATGTTTATGACAGATGATTTCGCTGCAGTAGGATGCGATGGAACAAATGTAAATACTGGATGTGAAAGAGGTGTAATTCGTTTATTAGAGGTACATTATAATAAGCCTCTTCATTGGTTTGTGTGCCTCCTCCACACAAATGAACTTCCACTGAGGCACCTGTTAATCAACCTTGATGGCGAAACCCATGGTCCAAACTCTTTCTCGGGACCAATTGGAAAGGCTCTGAAAAATTGTGTTTTACCAGTTCAAAAATATAACAGGATTGAGGGTAGTGTATTGCCAGAAGTTGATGTAAAAGAATTAAGTAATGATCAAAAATATTTATATAACATCGCCACAGCTGTTATGTCGGGTTGTTGCAGCCAAGAGTTAGCCAATATACAACCTGAACCAATGTCCCATTCAAGGTGGCTGACTATTGCAAGCCGAATACTCCGTTTGTACATTTCATCAATTGATCCGTCTATAAATCTTGTAAATCTGGCCACATACATAATTAATGTTTATGTACCAGTTTGGTTTGCAATCAAAACCAAATCAGATTGGTGTGAAGGTCCTCGACATTTATGGAAAATGGTAGCATTCAGCAGATATCTTCCTCAGAATATAAAGAAAGTAGTTGATAATGTAATACAGAGGAATGCATTTTTCGCTTACCCAGAGAACATGTTATTAGCCATGATGACTGATGAAAATGCTATTAGACAACTAGATCTTAGACGTGTGCTGAAAGCCAAGAATCAGCAGAGGTCAATGGAAGGCATTCGATACTTCATGGTCCCCAAATTGAACTTTGAAGCCAAAGATTATTATGAAATGATAAGTCACGAGAACTATGTTAATGTTGAACCGCCTTTGACAAGATCGTTTAGCCGAGACGAGATCATGATGTGTAATATAAAGTTCTAACTTTTCCGAAATTACCTTTGTTTCTGTATGTTTCTTTGTTACTTTTCATATACTTACATCATACTTTCATATACTTACTTTTCATATACTTCTTATACATTAACTTTGTATGTTTCTGTCTGTTACTTTGTTTCTGTATTGCGCATTGATACGCTTGAACTATCCTATTTATGCCAATACGTGGCTGTCTCGCACGGTTTTCTTAACTTCTTTGCTTGCTCCCCTAATTTTTTTGAGCAGTTTACATTATTTTTTCTTCACCTATTAAACGCCACCAAGGCTTAGCTATATTATTTTTTATTGCAAACGTTGGCGAACTTGAAGACGGTAGAAACACAAATTGCCCGAAACTTGATGACGGTAGAAACATACACAAATGCCCCGAAAATTCTAGGGGCTTTAGTGTAGGCGGATATAACATTTTCGCACCATGGAATTTTTGTATGCCCTGAGAATACGATCATAAGCATTAGCGCCTCAGAGCTAAAAAGGAAAAAAAGAAAACGCTACTGATTTCTTTAGGTGGTTACATGCTCCTAAGTACCCGAGCGGAGAATCCGGCATTTTGTTGTCCTCGGCCGCCAAGTGAAGTCGTCTCTGTCGCCTAACTTATCATCGAGTGAACTGTCTTTTTTCAGTGCAAGGACTGCGTCATTTTACTACCGATTTTTACAACTAATGTATTGCACTATTCCATCTTTGACACTGAATTCTCTAATTTTATGATTTTATTACCGATGATGACTCTGACACCCGATTGTGATATTTTGAAAAAAATAGAACTTTGTCTTTCCATCAGTTATAGCCATCCTCCTACCACCATCTTTTTTTCACCTGTCAGAAAGCATATTCCAGCCATACCATAAGCCACCGAACTACATTTCCAATACCACCGGGAACGTAAGGCGGTGGTGATTTATGTGGCTTTGTAACCTACCTCCAAGTGGTTCTCTCCTGTGACCGCTCTCACCACTGCACGTGGGGGCGGCAGAAAGGTTACAGAATGATCAAGGGGAAAAAAAGCTTTCAGAAACTGGATCATATCGAACATATATATTTTAAGAGAATTCATCAAAAAAACTCTTCCTCCAATTGTGGCCTCAAGCGTTGGAGACATGGGTTCGCTGTCTAGTTCTGTCAAACATAGAATCCATCAACCATCTTGGTGCAATTGATTGTCTCGCATTACACGTTTACTTGCAAGTGACATCCAGGACATGTGATGACTCAGGTATTATGAACAACGAATGATTGTAACTTCATTTGCTATGGATTTGTTGTCGTGTCAAACGTTTTATATGAAGTTTGTTTAAATTTTCTAATTAACTGTGTGATATTGTCACGTGAACGAATACAACCTTCCCCATGTCAAACGGTTGAGCTCAAGTTTTATGTGTAGCAATTAACTGTAACTTTTTAGCTCGATACCTGATGTTATGTTTAAAGTTTTCTTTTAAAAGTTTCCTGCTAGGTAATTAAAGTATTTGAATTGTAATGTTTCATTTATCGTATTTGTCTTACTGAACTACATATAACGGTGTGGAGTGAATACTGAGTACCTGTTCGTCTTCTTCGTCCACACCCCATCTCAAGAAATAGCAGGGCAAGGGACCACGCCCCATAGGAGGATTTATGTTTATTCCTCTTGATTTTTCAGATAAAATTGAATATTTTTAGTGCATTTATAGTTTAAATAAATATTTAAAATATGTAACACATAATATTAAGATTTTACTTTGTTGAAAGAGATATCTACGAATACAACAAGGCCAGATCGTTACTATTTGGGAAAATGTGTAAACAAAATATGACTGTAGAGCAACAATACCGACCATAAAAAACAAAAGAAATTTAAAGGCATCATATGATATAATTAATTGATATCGATTACTTTCGCTTGTTTATACATCACTTGCAACATAGATATTTCATTTCCAGATATGTTCGAAATATATTGCCCTCTATCTTTACTGATCATTTAGAGTCTACAGAGTATTTTATATGATTGGTGTAGGATCAGATCTAGCAATCTCGGTTTTTTCGGTAATAGTCAAAGAACTAATACCGTATTCTATTATGATGATATAAATTCGAAACTACCTTTAAAAAAATACCCACGTTATATTTCAATAGTTGGCCATTTCTTTTTAAAAACATTCTTTTTTAACTAATTGAAATACTATAGAAAAGTGTTCCTAAAACAAGTTTGAAAAAAAGGAGATAGTTTTGATCCTACAGTACTCTATTATATATATATATATATATATGTATATATCTTTAACTAAGCAGACGTACCTTTTATTACGATAAAAAACTATGTTTTGTAACAAAATTACATAGTATTATTTACAAGACATTAAAAAATGTAAAATTAACTTTTCCCATAATTCCTTAGCAGAGAATTGGTAAGTCTAGAGAAGCTTTCTTAGCTCAACAAAAAGCGCTTTATTACCATAATTTATTGTACAATCTATGCAGGAACTGTACATTGAATCAAACTAAAAAGGGGATATTTGGCGTACTTGTAGATACGTTCTTGCTATCATAGTTAAAAATTATTATCTAATGCAAACAATAAATAAAAATGTCTACAAATCTGATTCGAATTATCCGGAGATCCGGATCATTAAGGGCCTGATAAACGAGGATTTTACTATATATATATATATATATATATATATATAGAGAGAGAGAGAGAGAGAGAGAGAGAGAGAAAGAGAGAGAGAGAGAGAGAGAGAGTGGAGAAGGTCGAAATATAGGCTATATGTTTCATTTTGATGTCAGGCCACCTATATGTTCATTATTTTTAAGATGTTAATACGTTAATACAACCTAAAACATGTAAGGATCAAGATAGGGTGGTAAAAAAAAAGTTACAACATTCTGTGTATTTTACAATAAATTTAATTGCAAAAGTTGGGAAATTTGTAGGTTTTCAAATGGTGGTCTAAATATGGGCTCCTTAAAGCATTTGTGTAAAAAAATATAAAAATAATCAAAAATCGGGAAAATGCTACCTTTCAATTTTATTTCCAGAAGTCACACACATATACAAACTTTTCTGACCCCCCCCCACACACACACATATTCTGAGTGTGTCCACATTTGACACCCGTGTTTCACCTCTTGTGTCAGCTGAAAAAATTCCTTTACAAAATTTGCTGGCTGCATCGCTGCCATCAGCGTAATCTGCTGGTGGAGAATCGAGATCTCTGCCACTATCATCAAACTTGGGTTTACTATGTTCATTCTTGGAGTCGGAAGGATTATTCTTGGTACCCTCTTTGCACCACTTCTAGTTTGCCCAGTTTTAGGTTTAGATTTTTTGGTTTTTTACGGCTTGTACATCACTTACAGACCCTAGAATCAGCTTCTTTGTTTTGTTTAGTGCTGATTTGCACAAGGACCGAGTGAACCCGTTCCTGTAGGGTATGCCCGTCACAAGACATGACTTTGAGGACTTGCGACCTCGAGTGGTCGCAAGTCCGCAATTGAAATAATTATAGAAAATATAATATCAACAAAGATAATTTTAAAAATATATATAATTTAAAAAAATACTTTAGATTTAGAATTAAAAGCCAAATATTATAAAAAGATGTGTGATAGGTGAGAAAATGGTCTAAATATGGGCTAGCCCGTATTTAGACCGACTCTGCTAGCCCATTTTTAGCCAACAGTATGTTCAACTTGAAAGGCAGCCATTATCAGTTAAAGATATCCCTTGATTAATTATCACGAAACATAGCTTACTATCTTATCAGCAACATGGTAACATCAAAACATGTACTTAGTTAAGGATTTAAATGTACAGAAATCCAAATACACTAACCTGATAAAGTTTCGAAGTCTGAAAATATGTGATTTTCAAAAAGAATGGCGACTGATTTATACGCAAACAGCAAATGTATATCATCTGTTTAATATCTTCCTTACCAAAATGTGATTGTTTAATGACCTCGCTGCCAGATGGCAGGACCTTCTTGTATATAATTCAACACCTAGCCCGTATTTAGACCATAGCCTATATCTGTACCTTCTCCTCTCTATATATGTGTATATTTAAGTATTATATCTTATATTATAAGAAATAATAGATAATTTCTGACATCTATTCAAAGGAGAAGTATAAATAAAATTTGGTTGCATATCTGAAACATTCCAAGATTCCCGTCCAGAAAAAATGAATGTTTGACAGGTTTTTAAATAAATTATTCCCTACGGTCGTTATTTAACTTATACGCTTTTCATTGATTTGGAACCACTTTCACGGTGTGAAAACCCTTGGGAAGAACAAACAAAAGAAAGAGAAAAACTGGGATAAAGTAAACTTCGAGGCTCAAACAAAAGCAGATAATCTTTTTTTATTCTTCACTTCTCTTCATGGCAAGTGTTTTCTACTCAATCAAGTACAAACGTTGTTGCTGAAAAAGTAATTAATTCTCGTAAAATCTATTTGTTTTATTTCTAGAATATTTAAATATTTTGTCAGGAAGTTTGAGAAAATAAGAATATTATGTTTGTAAGGAACTGGAAATTGGTAAGTAATTGCGTATTATATTTGAAGATATTTCCTTATCTAAATTTTGAGTAATTGAGGTTTTACTATCCCGAATGTGACACTTTACTGTCATTAATTTGAGTGATGTCTGAATTTATAATTGAGACCAAACATGCAATGACGTGAGGTAATAGAATAAACGAAAGCTCTACTATTCCAGAAACTAAAATATTTTCTTAGAATCTCCGTTTTATAATCTCGAAGTAAAATGTTTTATATTATACTGTAAAAGTCGCAAGCTCAGTTAGCAGTCCTAAACTCCCTTTCCTGTAACCTTTCTCAAGACAATTTGCAATTTTACCTTCAAGTCACGGGCTTCTTGCAATATGTCACAGCAATTTTACCAAACAAACGTAAATTCACTATCAGGTGTCATGGCAATTTTACCACGCAACTGGTATGACGCATCACATGACACATAGCAAAGTTACCTTACTAATAATAACATGCTACGCAAACAATTTTAAATTGCAAACATTATGAAACTTCTGACGTGACACAAGTTTACCCTCCAAAAATTAGCCATCTCTTATGTGACACTAAAATTTTACCATGCAAGTTGAATTCTAATTCTGGCATGATAAAACAATTTTACCGATGAAACTCATCATATCTGTGAAGTGTCATAGCAAGTTTACCATACAAGTCTTATGATATTTCCCAAGGGACATTGCAACTTCATATTAAAAATCATATGCCTGGTTAGTACTCTGATGGGAAATCGTAATTTTACAGTAAAAGCCGCGTGTCATCTTTCAAATATTTAGCAAATTTACCACGCGATTCGTACCCGCCTCTATAAATAAGTCTATTGAAATAATATACAGAGGCTGTTCACACATTTTTTAGACGATGTATATTGTATTCACAAAACTAAATTACATAAAATTCTTGTGTTTTAAATGTTCTATTTGACATCCTTTATTCTGAGCAATCTTTCGACACCGCAATTTCCAGGATAATAATGCCTTTTGAAGTGTCGGAAGAGGTATTCTATCCCATTCCTCCTGAACAGCTTTCCAGAGTCCTGTAAGGGTTTTGGGACGACGTTTGGATAATGCAGATTTTAAAAGTCTGAAAGCACAAAAATCCATAGGTGATACATCGGGAGATTTAGTAGGGATATCAGTGAAGGGTATGGCCTTGATAACAGTTTTTTGTTCCATTTCTTTTAGGAAATTTACAGTGGATTTTGATGTGTGACTGCTAGCTTTGTTCTGATGGAGTGTCACAGATTGATGGCACTGTGGGTAAAGCGATGGTATTTCATTCAGAAAAATTGGCGATAAAATATGTTCCTGATAGTATTTGGAGTTAATCTTGACATTTTTTTCCACTCTCTTTATTTTTAACTTGCCATTATAAGAAAAACCAGCAACAATAATGAATCCCTTAGAAAAACTTTCTTTCGATTCTTTGAACCATGTACTTAAATTTTTTTCTCCCCTTTTATGATAATAAATGGCTCTTTTTTTGTTGCAACCATTTAAATACACCTATGATTCATCTATTGAGACAATTGTTTTCCATTTTTCTTTGGATAAGTGTTTCTCATATAGAATTCTGCAGCGTGTCCTGCGTTCAGCGATATGATTTGGAAGAAGACGATGCAGATTGCGTTTTTTCGCTTTCTTAAGATGTAAATCAACGTTTATCATTTTGTTTACAGTGGACACCGAGCATTTTAATGATTTTGCAACTGTCCTTTGACTAGGGGGATTTTCTTTTAACATTAACCAACGTACCTTTGCATTAGTCGAACATGTCCGTTTTTTCCTTGGATACTTGTTTGAAATTTTTGTCCCACTTGAGGCTCCAATTTGACGTGTTTTTCCTTTCTTGTTGACGATATTACCTATCGACGCTTTAGATATCACAAAACCATGACTCTCACATCGTTTTTGGATAACGGAGTATGCATATTTCTCTTCGGAAAGAGCATAAATTTAGCCTTCGAACCACTGCTTTGCTAAACACGCCATTTTGAATAAAAACAAAACTTTCAAGCCGCAGACGATAATTTTGACTTTTAAAAACATAGTAGAATTGCAATTATTTCTTTTGCAGCAAACGAATTTTTATTACCGCTTACCAAAATCGTCTAAAAAATGTGCGAACAGCCTCTGTATATATAAAACAGTTCCGTAACTGACTGACAGATAAAGCACAGACCAAACCGCTAGACCGAAAGGTCTGAAATTTCGCATGGCGATTCTTCGTATAGTGTAGTGGTGCACTAAGAAAGATTTTTGAAAAATTCTTCTTAGATTTTTTAAATTAAATTTTTAAGCTGTTTTTGTAATTTCTTTAAGTTTGCATTAAAAATGATAATCTGAGGGTTATAAAATTTATGTCACGAGAAAGATCATAAAAATTCCTTTAAAATTAAATCTTTTTCCAATATTTATCTTAATTTTCTGATTTTTGATGAATTTTAAAATATTAATTTTTAGAATTTAATTTATTATATGCTGATCAAGGGGTTCCATTTCTTTTTGTGATACTTTAAATTAATTTTGCGTCACGTCCATAACAATGAAATAAATTGACAAAAATATTAAAATACTAATTGAGAGTGTAGTGGTTAAACTTAATAAAAAGATTAAATTTAACCACTAGACTAATTGAGATAGATGTTTTTAAAGAATTTAATCCTAATTACTATGTTTTATGGATATTAAACATACAAATTAATTCCATACATTGACCGTTCTATTTTATTTGAATATTTTCTTCTACATTATTTTGTCTCTGTAAAAATATCCATTGCGATTTTTTTATAACTATATATATATATATATATATATATATATATATATATATATATATATATATATATATATATATATATATATATATATATATATTATTTTTTAACGTTAATTGCATACATTGACCTTTGTATTTAATTTGAATGTACTCCGTAGCGAAGTACGGATATTCAGCTTGTAAATTTATATGTGTAGTATATTATTCATATTTTAAATTCTGTCCTTAAATTTAATTAAGATTTTAAATTTTTCCGTTACAGGAAGAATGATTTTATGAAATTTCCTTCTCTCAAAAACATTTCAGTATTACAATTGGGAAATTTACGTACTGAAATATATTTATGTACTAGAAAATATTCTGCTACCAATTATGAAGAAATTTTCCCTAGGCATTTAACTGATTATCCCGGAATATAACCAAAGTTATTCAGTTTAAAGGAATTATGTTGAAATACAGAATTTAGCACGAATTTTACACTGGAGACTTTTATACGTTAGGAAATCATGGACATGAGGTGCAATCATATACTAAAGGAGTGTTCCGCGGAACAGTTTAAACACATATCGTAGTAATCCAAACAAATCATTAGAGTAGTATTAGTTTACCGTAACAACTAATTAGAGTAGTAGTAGTTATAACTATTACACACTCATGGTATTATAAATTTGCTATCACGGCAACAAGATCTGCTGTCAGAGGAATATGATATTGTTTTTACATAAGATAATTGCAAGGACAACAATTTTGATGAGATGCGTATACGCCGGAGGGTCATTTTATAAATCCATGCAAAAATAATAAAAAGTTTTTTGTGTTTTTTAATGAAATATTTATTTTGCCACATTTCTCTTACGATAGATTCATTTGTTCTAATGACTTCAAGCTTTTTTATCCCCACAACAAAGTTAGACTTGACCAGCTCTGAAAAATAAGAGTTTGTGTCACTAATCTGGGATTTGAAGCAAATTTCTGAACAAGTATTTACATTGAAGAGGCTAAATCTGAAGAATACAGATGTTGTGGCACAATGTCATAGCGTAATTCTATCAGTTTTGCAGGTGCAATCACAAATTAATGAGTCGGAGCATTTTCATAATAGAAAAGCTTTTTTTCTGCCGAATCTGGTCTTCTTGTGCAAATTTCACTGTGTAAATAATCAAGTAAAGATGCATAATATCCTCCAGTTATTGTTTTAACCTTTTTGAACTAGTCAATAGTAATTATACCACGGGCCTTCTTAAACAGTGACCATAGCATTTCCATATGATTGAATCATTTTGGCTTGCTTTGGAGCAGGTTAACCTGCTTAATTCCAATGTTTGAATTTTTTATCGCTTCTGGCTGGTAGTGATGTACCCAAGTGTAATCAGCTTTCACGAAACGATGGATAATCATCATCGGGATTGCTTCATCGGGATTGCTTTGAAACAGTTCTAAATTGTACTTTTGCGTTTTCGATTAATTTTTAGTGAGATTGGTACCCTCTTTGCGGACAGTTTTCTCATACCAAAATGTTCATTGAAAATAGATTATATGCTTTCTGCTAAAATGCTAACAGCTTCAGGAATCTCCCTCACTTTCAGTCTTCTATCCTTCATCACAATAGCATAGATTTTTTTTTCAATAATTATTAACGTAGCAACCTCATTATGGGTACCAAAGACTTCAGTATCACTTCTGTTCATTCGGTCTTAACGGACACCAATACACCACTCGTAAGTCCTACTAAAGGAGGGTACAAACTCGAAATGACATTTAACAAACCTGGATTACGTTTCTGTCACCGTTTTACTTCTTGAAGAATAATTTTCTGTTAACCCGCAGTTTCGTTTTTCTCCATTGTGCTAGTCGAGTTGGCCGACTAAAATAGCTGCCAATCACAGACTCAACGTCGAATCCGTTTACAATCCGCCATGAGTTCCTTTCAAGCATGCTAAATGTGAGGGCGCTAACAATTTCAGTGCAGTAATGCTATCGCTTCAATTTTGTTGGAACTTATCAAACGAAGCCCTTAATTGAATACATGAATAAATAGCTTAATTCAGAGAAACTGCGGGATATAAATTTTGTTTCATAAATTCCGCATGTCTTTTAACAACACAAACGAAATTTAACCACTAAGAGAGCTTGTTTTAACTATTACCCGTTTCATTCCCCGTGACTTTGACTAATGAACGCTTTCGATTAAGCATTTCATTCACAAAAGTGAAATAGAAAGTTCCATATGAAATGCAAACAGTTCTCTGTGATAACGGTTGCTTTTAACTTAAATCAAATAATGTTAATTTCCCTCTGTCCCGCGTTGCGGCATGTTTAGGAAGGTAATTTCTGCACTAGGCGGACACTCGCGTTTGAATTCTTGTGTAACAATCTAAAATGAAATTCGTCGGGATAATAAATATATAACGAATACATATCGGTAAATAATGAATATGTTTCAGTGCGTCTTATGCATTACCTTTGACCGACTAGCTGTTAAGAGTTAAAATAGGTTATGAATTTAATGCCTCTTTCTAATATCCTGTCTCCGGTTTAAATGGGGTAAGGATTTTTGATTTTATAAATTTAACTATGAACTCATTTTAATCAGGATGTTTTATATGTTCTGAAAGTGGATGTTCCTGAAGGATTTTTTTTTTAATCAGAAAGAAGCTATGTATTTAGAAATATGATTTAGTTTCTTGCAATTAGGCTAAAGTTTTTATCTATGGGATGTTTTAACATATGCCTTAAGCAGACAGATACTGCTACCTATATGAAGAACGGAATAGTTTCCAGGCATATACATGTTGTTTCCTATCTGTCTCAGTTGGCCGCCATCTATTGTTAGAAGAATATAAAGAATTAGGCTATTGTATGTGTTGAAAAAATCTCAGATAATTTCTGTGTTAAAGCTAGAATCAGTGTGCATTGACCATGCGTATTAGAATTTACTCACGGTATGTTTCACGAAAGTCGTCAAACATTTCGGATGCCTTCAGCGAATGAACAAGCGAATGCGTCAAGAAGAAAAATGTTATTGCCATTCTGCGAAACGACAGTAACAATTAACGTTTTCTTTCTATCGACGGTACATTTGACCGGCCAAATATTTCCGCATTCTTCGCTGACCGCCTAACTTCTACCCAATTTCGATAAATTCATCTTAATCAAACCTCATTGAGTTTGTGAAGACAACGCACCGTCATCGTTTTCATTCAACGTAACTCTCCCTGTTGTGACACATTACCTATTGAATTACGTCACGCATTTTCTTCCTGTAACGATTTTGATAAAGAAAATGTGTTTTATTGTTATGAAGCAAAGATAATCTATCAAACTATAATTTTTGAAACATCCTCTGTTTTGAAAAATATCGATATTAATCTGTACTTTTCCACATTATAGAGTATAGCTCACTTCTACCCAGACTTGGGTGTATATAATTTGAAGTGGCACTCTAAATGATTTTGATACAAACACAGTTTATACATGAAACAATGTTTATTTAATTCGCTGCACATATAGAATTTGCTTTTACAGCAATAAGCATACGTACTACTTGTACGGAATATATATATTAACATTCAATAGAAATACACTTTGCAAATACTCACAAACCAGCAGAGAGTCAAACCAGCAGTACTGCCACGTAAACTTTGGGCCCCCTAAGCAGTAGCGCAGGATAGCACATGGAACTGCTTTCCTCGGAGCTCCCTTAACTCGCTTATCTATCAACCTTAACAAAACCTTCTTCAACCTCTGTATTAATCAAGCTGCTTGGTATTTATACCAAGCGCGTATGCCGAAATTAGCATATCTCAAGCAGCTTCTTTAATTCATTCACTTAAAGGTTCGATTCTTGTGAATCGAATCTTATGTATACCTTACAACGTGTTAATGGATTTGCTTACTTGCTAGTTGTTAGGGAAAATCCCGATTAGCTTTCCTCTTCTTCCCCTAACCTTCCAGCCACGTACCAGGAGCGATGTATTTACATCATTTCCCACCTCCACAGCAATGTGTAAGCATCGTCAGACGCCAGTTGCGTCATGACCAGCGATATGCCAGCCGAACGACGTCATTCATCCAACGATGACGGCATACCATCAGTTAAGAATGACGTCAACGCACATCACGAAAAATTAGCATAATTAACTTCGCTATTCTCCTGCCACGAGGGAGCGCGGCGGTCGACGCCGGTATAAATACCCAGCCCGTTCACTTAGACGGAGTATTCGATGTGGTATTCGATGTAGTATTCGCTGTGGTATTCGCTGTGGTATTAGACGGTGTGGTTGAGTGATAGTTGCTGAGAAGCGATTTTACCGAGCCAGGCTCTACCGAGGACCCGTATTAGGAAGCGGCGACCAACTTGCCAGCAGTGCACTGATGCTCTAGTCGTCTCGACCTTGCATGCCCGCAGGTAGCCACGGGATAGTTTTTGTGCCAGGAAGGCGCTATCTACCTTAAGTGTTTTCTTACCACGATGGCAAAGCTTTGCCTCGACCACCTGTGAGTTATTTTTCTTTTATTTTTCTACACCTCGGTAAGAACACGACAAAGCCAACTTTTTAGGACAACACTACGAGCTGTGTAGTGCGTCTGTAAACAAGACACTTTAATGTCGTTTTACTAAATAAATGTATTTGTTATTTTACCTAAACCTTCGTACGTCTTTTTAACATCTTGCATATCACACAACAAAGCTAGCTAGCGTTGCTCTGACTATATCTAAAGATTAAGAGTCCAACCTTCCCTGCTAGCCAGTACGACTCTGCACTATTAGCTATCAGTAAACTTTGGGGCATTCCTGCCCCCAAATCTTAACTAACTTTGGTTGGAAGAGCCGCCAGGTTCTAGCGGCTCAATTCCGTAACATTTTGGTTATGGGCATCAGGCCCTAAAGTTAAGTTGTAAACAACTACTTTTTACTTAAGGGTGACTTTGATCTAAAATAGCAGAGCACAACGCGAAAGCTTTGTGATATGTGAGAAGCTAAGCGTCGAAGGTATAAACAAAAGGTAAAGGCCCTGAATTTATGAAATTCTATATTTGGGGGGGGGCCTATTTGTATATATATATAATATTTTGTGTTTTACATACTGTCTTGCATTTTTTTATGCTTATATATATATAGATTTACATATTGTACATGTAACTTAAAACATGGCCTCTTTACAACCCCATATGGCTATAGATAAATTGACCGAGGAAAATTTCCATACCTGGGTAGCAGATATTAAATTTGTACTAATATCCCTTAATGCGTGGGACATTGTGAATAACCGCGAAACTAAACCGATAGCAAGGGCGGAAAATTTAGCTGAGGTAAGGGACTTTGAAAGAAGAACCCGACTCGCTTTATCTACAATCTTTTTAAACCTATCCCCTGCGTTTAAGTCGGTCGTGGAACATTGTACCACCCCCCAGGACACATGGTCAACCCTAAATAGGCATTTTCAGCCTGACAGTCGTAGCCGGCACATGCAGTTATTTACCGAACTGGTTAATTGTAAGCCCTACGCTAGCGAGAAAATTAACATGTTTGCGGCACGAATCCGCAAGTTAAACGAAAGCCTAAAGGGAATAAATCAAGAAATAAATGAGACTTACCTCTGTTTCCAGCTAATCCGGTACTTACCATCGGAGTTTGATCACTTAGTGCAAACTATACTTCGTTGGAAAGATGCGGAATTTAAATTTGAAGCCATTCTAACTGAACTAGTCGCCGAAGAAACCCGAATTAGCGTGCAGAGACAGGATAAGCGTGAAAACGCTACTTGCGAAACGCAGAACACCTTTTCGGGTCGGCATAATTCTCGAAGTTGGAATAAAGACAATTTCCGACCGAAAACTCCATCAAGAAGCCCTTCTCCCAACAAACAAGTCCATTTTGGGAAATACCCAAGTGGGAAATCACCGGGGCGTAGAAAATCTAAACGCTCGTTCCGGCGAAACTCACCAAATAATGAAAAACCCCAGAGCCATTATACTGTAGAAGCCCTATTTACATCTCACAGTAATCCAGGTGACTGGGTCGTCGACTCAGCGGCAACCCATCATTTTTGTAAGGATAAATTCCTATTTGATGGACCCCTTGAGGATGTAAATGACAGGAGCCTAGCAGTTGCTACTAGGGGAAAGCCTATCCCTATCAAGCAAAGAGGGCCAGTCGACCTACTCTGTAAGGGCGAGAAACGCGCCATTACGCTTATGCGTGCATTGTATGTACCATCTCTAAGGCGCAACATAGTTTCATTACCTTTACTTGACGAAGATGGATTTACTTTTGAAGGGGGAAATGGACAACTCCACGTTTACGATAAAGATGGAAAAGGTTATTTCACAGCTCGCAAACAGGGGGGAATTTTTTATGCAAAACAGCAGCTAACCCCAGAACAAGCTGCGAGAAAGAAAGCTTACCAACACGAGAAAGAAACTCGATCGAAGAAAGGTAAGGCTTATGAAACTACAGCTAGAAAGAAACGAAATACCCTAAGCAAAAGTAATCAAAAACCTGCCAGTGCATTGAGCAGATGGCACCGCAGAATGGGCCATATGAACCCTGAACTAATCAGCCAGTCTTTTACAAATAAAAGTGTCAGGGGTGCTCAGGAGGTAAAATCATCCAAACTTTTTTGCGAGGATTGCAGGTTAAATAAAGCTAAACGGGTGACATTTAAACCAATCGGCCAAACTAGGTCAACAAAACCACTAGAACTTTTACATCTAGATTTGTGGGGACCTGCTTCAACGACGGGATATGCAGGAGAGAGGTATTTTTTGAGTATCACCGATGATCACTCAACGAAAATCGCCCTGTATCCGATTAAAGATAAGACAGCTACTTTTCCCACCTTTTTAAATCATGTGAAACGCGCCGAAAGATTCCTTTCAACTAAGCTCAAAGCTATCAGAACTGACAATGGTAAGGAGTTTGACAACTCACAATTCCAAGAGTATTGCCGTACGAATGGTGTGGCCCACGAATTTACCGATATTTATTCGCCTGAAATGAATGGAGTAGCAGAGAGGTTGAACCAGACAATAGGGAATACCCTCCGCACGATCCTAAATTCAAGTAAGGTTCCAGTAAAATTTTGGCCAGAAGCCGTCCGCTATGCGGCCTACAATTGGAATAGAGTGTGCCGTAGAAACCAGACGAAAACACCGTTTGAGAAATACGGAAAGTTCAAACCCTCCATTAGTCACCTTAAACCATTCGGGTCAGTTTGTTTTGTGGGTGTGCCGAAGCAACACCGAACCAAATTTGATCCCAGAGCTAATAAGGGAGTTCTTGTAGGCTACGCATGTAGGATTAAAGGGTACAGAGTGTTGTTCCCAGAAACTGGGCGAATAGTCGAAACCCGGAATGTTAGCTTTGCTGAAGATGAACTAAATTTTTATCAATTGAAAGCTAAGCAGACTAACAATGGAGCAGTGCTGGGCGGCCATCCAGAAACTACCATATACTCACTTCACAACCCGGAGCTTGAGACGGTGGTAATCCCACATATGGATTCGCGCCGAGTACATACCCGGAGTTACCAGCAGGATCCCAGACCAGGCCCTAGTTATGCAGTTCAAACTGATGAAGCAAGTGAAGACGAATCAGACAGAGAACTATACGTCCAAACACCTAGACTCCGAGTCGCTAAGTGGACAAGGGAAGCCGTTCCGAGACCAGATGGAAAGCGGACCGATATATATTATCGAGAAGTTAAAAGGCAAGGGGGCAAGAGCCACATATTGCGAAGCCTCAAAGAACTCAAGCAATACTGTAAAAAGCATAAAATTGAGTACCAGCCTGAATACTTCAACTTTAGCGGTAAGAATGGTAGGACGGGCCCTGTTCCAACCCCTCAGCGACAGGTGATTGACGATGATAGCGATCTGGAATCTGAAAGTCAGACGGAAAATGAAGAAATCAACTACTTTTCCGCCTATGACACTTCCGAAAGTGAGATTGACACAGCATGACTAGAAACTGTAGTCATCCCGAAAACCTTTAAACAAGCATTCAAAAGTAAAGAATCTAAGCTATGGAAGAAGAATTAAAAGTGTTAAGTGAAAGGGGTGCATGGAGCCTAGTGCCGCCACACTCAAAGTACAAGCCTCTCGGTTGTCGGTGGGTTTTTACAACCAAAACTGATGAGCATGGAAATGTGGTAAGATACAAAGCGAGGCTCGTAGCACAAGGCTACAAACAGGTAAAGGGAGAATCCTATGATGAAACCTTTTCACCTGTAGTCAATTTCACCCTTATACGCCTATTTTTCTCCATGCTAGTTTCCAACCTAAAGTGGTATCACCTCCAGTTAGACATCAAATGCGCGTATTTATACGCACCCTTATCTGAAACCATTACGATTACCCAACCACCCGGTTTCGTAGAAAAAGGAAAAGAAAGCTACCTCTGTCTACTAAAGAAAGCCCTTTATGGCTTACACCAGAGCGGAAGGGTATGGTTTTATGAAATCGAGAATATATTACTTGAAAATAATTTTAAGAAGATTAACTGGGCTAACTGTGTTTACCATTTATCTAATAATCTAATTCTACTTCTATACGTAGACGATATAGTTCTTTTTGGAAAAACTAAAACCCATATTGAAGCAGCAGTTAAAACCCTGCAGAAGTGTTTCGACATTAAAATACTTGGCCAAACTTCTAAGTTATTGGGGGTTGAATTTGAATTCAATCGAAAACAAGTTTTCATTCACCAAACCCAATACATAGATCAAGTTGCTAAACGCTTCAAAACCTTCAATATCCCAATTGTATCCTTACCCATAGCTAAAGGAACAATATATACCAAATTACAAAGCCCTACATCTGAACCGGAATTAACGGAAATATCAAAACTACCGTATCGAAATATCCTAGGGTGTTTAGCATTTATCGCAAGTCGAACTAGACCCGACATTGCGTATGCTGTAAATATCTTCAGTCAGTTTCAGTCTAACCCAGGATTTGCTCACTGGTACGGTCTATTGAAGCTATTAGGGTATGTAATAGGTACAAAAAATTTAAAGCTAAATATTTCCTCTACCTCTAATGAATTAACAGCTTACAGTGATAGCGATTTTGCCGCCAATCGAGACGACCGAGTTTCAATTTCCGGTCAACTCATTTTACTAGATAAATCGCCTATATTCTGGCGAACTGGCAAGCAAAAGGCCATAGCGCTGTCAACTATGGAAGCTGAATTCATGGCCATAACAGAAACCTGCAAGGAAATACTGTGGATCAACCGTATAATGCAAGAATGCGAAAAATTGAAGATAATCAAGCTAACTAGATCCAAACCCCTTATCAGAACGGATAACTTATCTGCAATAGACTTCTTAAAATCGCCGATTGAAAATAGTCGCACTAAGCATATTCATATAAAGCTTCTTTTTGTGCGTGATCTCCTTCTAAAAGAAGTTTTCGAGATAAAATTCGTGCCTAGCAAAAAGAATCTAGCAGATCCATTCACAAAACCAAAAACAAAAACAGACTTTTCAGCCTTTAAACAAATAATTTTTAAATCAGAAACTTGAAAGCTATAAACTTAAAGTAAATTCCTAACTCTAATAAACCGAATTTCCTTAAAATAAACCTTATCCTTGAGACTAGGACGGTTATTAATTTATGAGTTATATTACTTTCCATTATTTTCTGTTTACGGAACTAGCGGCCATTGTTTCGGGTTAGTTCTATGAGAACCTTCTTTCTCCCACATAATTTGGGAGGGGTTCGCTTAAGTGTTTTAATATACAGTTGCAATGTGTTTATACATTCTGCATTTTTGTCGCATGTGTATTTAATACTAACGTTACCATTGCATATATTCTGTACTGTGTTTATATATGCACGTTTATGTCTCTATCTAGCATTGTGTTTATATCTACATACTAGCAATAACTGTTTCTATTTTTTCCGTACTGTGTCTATACTTTAATATATTTACTAGTACGTTGTTTGTGCCAAGCAAATTGTAATCAATTTTAATATATTCTTAAAGTTTTATGCTATTTAAACATCGGAGGGTATGTTATACGCAAATGTTTTTTTTCGCATGATTGTGTGTATGAAAGTGGGCCCACGAATGTTTTGATTTTTTGTCTGAAAAAATACTGCGTGTGTATACTTTGCCCTACCTGTTGATGAATTGTATTGCATATTATCTGCCTATTGAATATTGCATTTTGAATTGTATTGCATAATTGTTCAGGATTATAAGCTATTTTTATAGAAACATGTCAACAGAATATTTATTGTATGTTTATACAAGCGACTTACCTTTATTGTTTTGCAAAACATGTAACTTAACCACGTGCATGTGTTGGTGCTCATTTCTGTAAAGGGGGGGCAGTTGTTAGGGAAAATCCCGATTAGCTTTCCTCTTCTTCCCCTAACCTTCCAGCCACGTACCAGGAGCGATGTATTTACATCATTTCCCACCTCCACAGCAATGTGTAAGCATCGTCAGACGCCAGTTGCGTCATGACCAGCGATATGCCAGCCGAACGACGTCATTCATCCAACGATGACGGCATACCATCAGTTAAGAATGACGTCAACGCACATCACGAAAAATTAGCATAATTAACTTCGCTATTCTCCTGCCACGAGGGAGCGCGGCGGTCGACGCCGGTATAAATACCCAGCCCGTTCACTTAGACGGAGTATTCGATGTGGTATTCGATGTAGTATTCGCTGTGGTATTCGCTGTGGTATTAGACGGTGTGGTTGAGTGATAGTTGCTGAGAAGCGATTTTACCGAGCCAGGCTCTACCGAGGACCCGTATTAGGAAGCGGCGACCAACTTGCCAGCAGTGCACTGATGCTCTAGTCGTCTCGACCTTGCATGCCCGCAGGTAGCCACGGGATAGTTTTTGTGCCAGGAAGGCGCTATCTACCTTAAGTGTTTTCTTACCACGATGGCAAAGCTTTGCCTCGACCACCTGTGAGTTATTTTTCTTTTATTTTTCTACACCTCGGTAAGAACACGACAAAGCCAACTTTTTAGGACAACACTACGAGCTGTGTAGTGCGTCTGTAAACAAGACACTTTAATGTCGTTTTACTAAATAAATGTATTTGTTATTTTACCTAAACCTTCGTACGTCTTTTTAACATCTTGCATATCACACAACAAAGCTAGCTAGCGTTGCTCTGACTATATCTAAAGATTAAGAGTCCAACCTTCCCTGCTAGCCAGTACGACTCTGCACTATTAGCTATCAGTAAAGTTTGGGGCATTCCTGCCCCCAAATCTTAACTAACTTTGGTTGGAAGAGCCGCCAGGTTCTAGCGGCTCAATTCCGTAACACTAGTTTCCGAAGCACTGTTATGGTTATCTTTTGACGCAATAGCGATTAAACGTGAACTAGTGTAGATGGGAGTAAGTATTTTAATGTTTCTGTGTGTGAGTGCTTGTTATGCCTGTAATAACGTCTTTCAACTTGATGTCCTTTATTTCAGTAGATCTGGAGACCATTCATACTTATATTAATACGCATACATCGATACCCAGTTGGGACCTGGCTAAGGATTTTTACAGTTGGCTCAAAAATGAACCAAGTCAAAGATCTGGCTCGGGAGTTTACAGTGAGTTTTTTCGAATTACACTCCATTGGGAATTTCCCATACTGCATTTAATGGTCAGATAAGGACAATCAGCGACTCCCTGCCTCTTTTGAGTTCACGCCTTTCCGATTTTGTACAGGCTGTAATTCTCTCTGACTCTTAGGCGGCCATACTGGCAATTGTGAATTTTGACCAAACCCCCTCGTCCAGTGTCGTTGTGGATTGTCGATCCATTCTAAGCGATTTGTTAACGTTAAAAAAATTATTCTCCAATGGATCTCATCCCAGTGTGGAATTCACGGTAACGAGATGGCGGATGAGTTGGCAAAGAAAGCCACGAGAGTCACTCAAGCTGTGTGCAGTTCAGTTGACTATAGATCAGCTGCACATTTAGTAAATTCGAAAATTAAACAACTAGAAAAAATCTTGAACTGAAAGAACTTGCCGAAGGAAAATCATGGCACCTCCTTATCCTTCGGTTACCTGAACGCCCAACAGATTGGGCTGTCACAGCTTTTGATTGCCGACGTGGCATGACTGTGTCGCCGCTCATCTTCGTCGAATCAACATACCGAATAGCCCCTTGTGCCCCCTCTGCACCTGCGACGAACTGATGATTGCCGACCACCTTCTTATGTGTCAGGCGCTTCATAGTTCTGTTTTTACCCGTTACTGGGAGGCTAGAGAACTTTTGTCTGCTTGTATTTAATTTTGTAGTTAAACTTTGTGATTTGTATTGTGTGTTCTGTACTGTGCTTTGTATTGTGTGTTCTGTACTGTTCTTTGTATTGTGTGTTCTGTACTGTGCTTTTGGCTAAGGATAATGTCTCTGTGCCTGGTGTATTGGAAAATTTTAAAACAAACATCTTTCAGCTATTTTATTTGCCTTCAAGATTCAAAGCCTTGTTCGTATTGCTTCCGGAGAGGAGAGGAGCAATGACCACGTAATATGCCAAACCATTCCCAGGTCATGTCAACTAGGAGCCAAAGGAGGTACGGAACACTACTCTCCTGTAGCAATGTGAAGAAGACCTAACACATTGTACGTTACATCTGACAGTTGTAAGGAGTGACAATATGCAGCTGCCTTTATTCTTCCTATCTATCTTACATCTTTATTCGTTGACATATTCGGTGTCAACCGTCTAAAAAATGTTTCGTTGTCTATTAAAACTTTATCAAAGAAATAGTGAAATTAACCGGGTACTTAACATGTAGCATTTAGATGGAATAGAATATTTTCTACATTCTTAATATTTAACGATTCAAATATATGCGTGTATTCATGGTGATGATTTGTTTGTCACTTTTCATACCAAATATTATGATGGGAGCAATCGATGTTATTTCAGAAACTTTTATTACGTCTACATCAAATTTTTCGTTAATTCTCGCAGTGCAGTTCCTTCTCAGAGATATGTTTTGAATGACGTAAAATGAGTTTCCCGATCCATAAATTTAAAGATTCTAGAGGTCCTAACATACAAAAATTCTAAAACATTGCAAACAATTTTTCACGACATAGTACCGCGAAAGTGTCACTCCAAGCATTTACAGACTATTTCTTAATTCTGTCAGTTGTGTCAAAAATTAAGTTGTTGTATAAAATTAAGAAAGAATATATGATACTGTTCAGAACCATTGTTGCATATTTACCTCATTAATCAGGTGACACTTTTTCCATATATTTCTCTCTATTAATCTGAATTAAGGATTTTCAGAATTCTTCTTTCTGATTTATTCACAATTAAAATGAACACAGTTTAATATTAAAGGCCCCGTGACCGAAATCCTGTTGTAATGTTTCTGCTATAGACACGTTAACCAATCAGCTTTTTCCATTTTGCCAACTGGTTGAATACTTGTACAGTTCGATAAAACTGCGTTAGCGGGCCAGGCCCAGCAACTCCCTTAAACCCCAGCCTCCTGTTGGTTAAAAATATTAACACATTGAGAGATTTTAAAGTAAATGCGCTACATAGTTTTTAATAATACATTCTGTTATTTATGCTCATGATATATATATATATATATATATATATATATATATATATATATATATATATACTGTTAATGATAATAAGTGCATCTGTGTATTGTTGAATAAAATGTCTTTTAAGTGTAGTTGCCGAGACCTTTTTAAAAATATCGAGAATCATCGTTTTATTGAATACCTTTAAAGCGAGATTTTGTATTAAATGGATCGTAATATTAAAGAAAATTCATCTCGAACTCTCCTTATGAGTCCCTGCTGAAAGTAATCAAAGAAGAAATGAATATTCAAAAGCTTAAAATATATTTAGAAGATAACAGACACGCTGTTCATACCTGATTATTCTTTCCTCTAATGGATACTCCATTATTCCGCCCGAACAGATACATTTATAATTAAAACTAACGCGATCTATCTTTTGAAATCTCCTCATTTACTTCATATTTTCGGCATGGACCTGTAAAGTAGATTTCAGCAAATACGCTCTCAATGAAAAGTGCTCATATCCGCACATGCACATACATACAAAGGAAACAAATGCCTTTAATGAAAGTTTCTGCTTCATTTAAATTCATGGAATAGGCTACCATATATCTACGCTGTTTTCAAAACTTTTGCTTTTAGACTCAAATTAGCCCTGAGGAGTAATTTGAATTTCTCTGAAGTCAGCTGCATTCAAAATGCGAAATATTGTGCGGGGTATAAACAATAGTTATTAATGCATGCGTCAGGCTGTTATATTGCATAAACAACTCTGATCATTCATCATAAGAATGTTAAAAATTAATTGTTAGCCTGCAGATTTGAATTAATGGAAAATTGTGTTTTTCATTTAAATTGCGTTCATTTCTGACTATGAATGAGCAATTAGTTATATTATCACGGAACATTATGATAGAAGAGGTGAAAATGGGCTAACCTATTTTTAGACAGTCTGATCAACAAGATACATCGAAGAGGCATTTATTTTAAAAGGTTTTGATCTTTAAGTCCGAAGCATGCACCATAATTATACAATATAAATTGTTAGTTAAAAGTTTGTCTGGAGGTGGACAGATAGAAAAGACAGACTGATTGGGTTTTTAAAAATAAACTTTAGTTGTTTGTCTGTTTAACGAAATATCGATCCTTTTAAAAAATTCTTTATAAAGTAAATTAGTTATAAATACATTAATCACAGTTTTAAAATATTATTCAATGAGATAATACATGTTTAAAAATATTATAAGATACTATTTATGAAATAACGAAATATAAACTTTTTATGTAAATAAATATTGGATAATGTACAAAAAGATACCTTAAAAAACCTCTTGTTTATCATAAAATTTTGAAATATTTTACGAACACAATTTATGACACCCTTTCCCTATTTAAATATTTCAGGAAAAATATCGGTTAGCTAAAAATCTATAAAATAAAACTTTTATTGGAAAAATAAATAGCTTAAATCTTTTAAAAATCGGAAAAAAATTTGAAATAGTTTATTCAAGGTGTAACTAAAAGTCAAATATAATTCAAAGTTAAGTTTTTACACTAAGTTTTTTTTTGTTGAAGATTAAGTTTAATGGACCTTTGTTTTATGCTTCGTTTAATCCAGGCAGAGCACGCCATGCGGTGGGATTTACAAATTCATACACCTCCAGGTTAACGGAAAATCTGGCGCCTAGGTTTCGCTCTTGTTTTGGCTCTCTCAGCATGACATAGTCGATTTGTACGCTAGGGCATAAAGAATTCCAAATTCTAAATTACTCTAAAAATTTAATGTTGGCTGCCAAACTGCAGTCCTCCAGCTCAGTCAAGAAAGAACCTTTTATGAATTTATTTATTTTAATGTTTAAGCACTTATTGTGAGACAGTCGTCCTTACAGCATCACGAACTCTTGCTGGCTTTATATTATGGAAATACCGTTTAGGAGAGCCAGCATTGTTCCGTATGAGGATAAAAACACGAAAACGACGAAGCCTTACTCGAGATTTTAACCTTTTGTTTGTCCTACGCCCGAATGCGGCATTTCAAAATCGTTCGACGAGCAGCCCAATATAAAGATGAAGAAGCAGAACAGCGACTGATAAAATTAGCTCGATAGCGTTGGATGTAATAAACTTTAAGACAATGGGGCAATTCTTGAGGTGTTCACCATCCATATCACTCTGGCGGCACAGAAAGCAAAAAACTGATTCCCTGATGCCTATCCGGTGTAAATGTTTTTGTAGATAATCATGTCCAGTTGTCATATTAAAGCAGGCAACTCCAACAAACCGAGGCAAGGAACTAGGGGTTTTATTACTCTTCTCGAGCAGGATTTTCCACCTCTTATCCCCAGCGTTATCAACATATAAGGATATTAGCTTTCATTTTATTATAAATAATTCTTTTCATATTTCGCAGAGGCAGAGGATAATCAGGCTAGGCCATAAAAGATTCAGCCTTGGCAAGTTTACCTGCCTGCTCATTTCCAAAAATATCACAATGGCTCGGAATCCATTGAAGAGCAATGCTTTCTCTGGTTTTCTTTACATCGAAAAGCTTTATTCTGCAAGAATGAACCTGGGCATTTTTGTTATAGTTGAAGTTGGTAAACGACAAAATTGCAGCTTGTGAATCAATAAAAAACACAATATTATCATCAAAGCTGTCTTTTAATTTATCTATTGCATATGATATTTCCGCAATCCCTCCATCAAAATTGTCTCAGTACCTCCAAACAGAACAGCTAATACTAAAAATACTTGAATAAGCTCCATCGCCGGCGTTTTTTATCGCATTTTCTGCTGAACCATCTGTGTATACGTGGAACCATCTGTGTCACTTGTCAGTAGGGTACTGACAAGTGCCTTTGTCAGGTATAGTAGCCAGTACAGCAGTATTTGTATAGTAGGCGAGCCAGCAGTAGTATTAGCTTTGTATAGCAGCCAGTTCAGCTGTCTTTAACTCACACTGTATAGAAAACTGCTTATTTACATTCTAAACAAGATCCATATAGCCTTCCAACATGTCGTGACCCATAACAGGAATCCATTTCGTGAGAAAACCTGTCGATTGGGTGTAGGAATATCGTAAGCATCATAAAGATCGTGAACAGTAGAAAGGAAAGATCTATGAGTTTTTAGTATCTCATTTGCTAGCTTATAATAATTTAAAAAGTTGGGTTTTAACCCAAACTTACTACGTGGAAGCTCAGGACGCTAACCACTATACCGTATGGAAAGAACCATTGAAGTACATCGCGAATTGAGGTTCAAAATTGCTTAGTGCGTAATGCTTTAAGGGGAAAAATGCATGCAATATGCCCTGCTGGGTGGAACCCAGTTAAAATAGCCCCAGCAGGGAATGCTCCATGCCCCTTGTCAGTCAGCAGTAAAAAGAAAGAGAGAAATTCTGCATTTTGAATATCTTTCTCTCCGCCTTACTCATTGGCTCTGCCTTGATGAGAAGTACAGGGCGACCTAAGCCCAAAGCTACGCAGTTGGCTGGAGATGGGAATATTTTCAGTTGACTCTGAGTTTTTGATAAAATATCGACTTTATATGAACCTTTTCTAAAAGAGTAATGGTTAATATTCAAGATCATTTAATCTTATGTATAGCATTCTCTAGAGAGTTTAACACCTATGGAAATACACTGTTCCTATAGCGCCGTTTCTGAAAGTGTCAAAGAAAATTAATATGTAAAAGAATTTATTTACATTTCATTTTTCAAAAAGTTTAGGGCATCACCAAAACGTGCACAGAGTTTATTTATTTTTTTTGTCATTGTTTGAGCGAAGGAGATTTTCAAAATTTTCGGTCTGTTCCCAACATCAACAAAAATCCTAAGCTAAGCCTTATCGATCGAATGATTTGCCGGAAGCATGTTCAGTAGCACAGCGCTTTTTATTTACTTTATAAAAAAAAGAAAAACAGTTCATCATTATAACTCTGTTACAAGTAAAAATTTCTTGCCATTCAGGTAAAAAATATATAGATGACTATCATTGAATTTTTTATCAGAATCTTTACATACACTTTAATTAAAATTCATGAACGGGCGTCATTCATGATTTACAAAGTGCCCTTTATAAGTTTTTCTGTCAAATAATTTTAATACATAAACTCTAGTTTCTGATATATTTTGTTTATCCTCGTCCCCACTAATAAGAACTAATAACTATAGAAACAAATAGTTTACAGACACTTTATTTAATCTTGCTACTTGGAATTAAAAAAAATGTACTCTTTTCTAACGAAACTACCGCGGGGTATTAACGTAGGATTACTTATCGTTGCTTACCTCTTTTGTATGTATCTGTTATGTATATATGTATCTATATATATATTTATGTATGTATATGTCAAAATATTGACGGATTTTGGTACTTTTCTCTTTAAGTGTTTACTGCCAAAATTATAACTCGCGACGCAGGAACTCGCGACGCATAACTCGCGACGCAGTTTTAGCGTCTGAAATTTTGCTTTCAGGAGGTCAGTTATGGGAGAACGTAATCATATGTTTAAATACATTGTTTTACCTTCTAACACAAAAGGATAATTATGGATGAAGTGAAGAAATGGATGAAGTGAAGAGCGAAAATATGTTTCCATCAACCCTTCCATCTTCATCGACCCTCTGCAACTGGTATTATTTTTTCCCCTTGTGTTTTTAGTTTGCAGATAATTTAACAAAAATCTTTCCGAATTTCAATCTCCATTTTACCGATGATGTGACCTGATTCATTGGGCCATTTATTGTCCGCATGATAGGGATAAGTAGGGATACGTAATTTTCGTATTTACGAAATAGATGCGAATAAATGCGAAATTTGGCGTTACGAGCGAATAAATGCGAAAATTATTTTTTTTACTACTTTTCAGCAAAAACTCGTGATAAACGGCTTTTTAAGCGAAATTAGGTAATAATAGTAATAATTTATTAACATAATTGCTTATCTAAGACCATGCACGGTCTTTAACTGAGAAATCTCTCGAAATTCGCTTATTACTTATTGCTAAAGACTTAAGGAAGAGAATGTGGAGACTACTACAATGTTAGCTTTTAACTAAGAATCTTCATACTTACTAACCAAGTAAGTAAAATTGTATTATCTTATAATAAATGCAAAACTTTGAATTTATATATATATATATTTGCGAATAAATGCAAAATTTTACATATTGCAATATTTTTTTTGAGAAATTTCGATATTTTTTATAAGAAATTTATGTACCCCTAGGGATAAGGTATAACATAATTTGAATGACCGTTTTCCAGCGTTATAAAAATACCAACATAACATAACTTTGGAATCATGGTTCTGAGTTTTAATGTATAATATCGAATTTATGTGAACCTTTTCTAAGGGAGTAATGGTTAATATTCATTTAATCATATGTATAGTACTCTCTAGAAAGTTTAACGCCTGTGGAAACACCCTGTTCCTATATCGTTGATTCTGAAAGTGTCAAAGAAAATTAATATGTAAAAGAATGTGCTTACATTTCATTTTGCGGATCATTCAAATTCGAATCCGCATATATTTTGGATATTTTTCAGTGCCAATTGATTTTTTCCGGATTTCTGGAAGAAAGTAATTTTCAATTTCATTTACGCTGCTTGATAACCCTACTCACATTTAATAATATATTTAAATTCTAAATGTAGTGCTTTGTTCCACATAAGAATGTTGAAAAAAGTATTCAATTTACTCGTTTCGTATAGACTAAGATAATTGTAGCAGGCTCTAAGGGTGTTGTATTATCTCTTTCATTATTGTAATAACTGTTTGTTGCGTCATGTAAAAAAAAACTAAATAAAAAAGCAGTTATAAATATTTTTTAATTATGCTCTCTAAAGGATGTGTAATCGATACATACTAGAATTGCATGTAATTTTAAGAGAATTCAGTATTTCTTAATGGCTAATCTCTTAAACCTTAATGCTCTTTTATATAAATGAGAATAAATATTTAGGTTATTTATATAAAGTTTTTGAGAATTGGTAGAGTTGTTTTATTTTTATCAAAGTATTTTGTGCTTTAGCTGCAGTTCAGATTCCACTTGTCTTTTTAAAAGTTTTTTAGGCGACATCTCGCAAAATCTGATATTATTTCATTTTTCGTTTATAGATTCTCAGAACACCTATAAATTACATTTTCATTTATACAACCGAAATAAACAACAGACTCTTCTCATAGAACCTAAATTGATAGCATTCTTCATGTTTCCAATTGTCCCCAAGTAATATCTTTGCATGAAACTTATAATCAGCTAACAAAAATTTCGGTGTTTAACCATCATTCTTCAATATTTTACACGAATTTTATTCTCTTTATATGCAAATACTTGCATTATGAGAGACTTACATTCATATGCATTATATAAACATACATGCATGTATATGCATCGATTATTTTGTTCTCAAATGCCCGACAAAGAATGGCTCCCTAAATCCATTAATCCATGGGCACTCCAATATTTCTACACATCCCCGAAAGGTGTGGTGTATCAGGCGTGCTCGTGGTGCACCCTAGGTTAAGCTAAGTTTGATACAGCTTTCCCGTTCTCCATGGCTGTTCAAATATTATTTAAGATGGCGTAGTTTAAAGCTGCAAGACCTTCAAGTATGACTTCTATATGCAATTGCATTCTTCTTTCATTTAATACCGCATTTACACAGTCGCCATAGCGGCGAGTGGAATTGCGGGGGGCGAATTTGTAAACGATGTTCTTGCCGTTTCTCCTCGCCAATCGTGGCGCTCGCTTCGGGAGCTGTTTTCTGGCACGAATCAAAGGGGCGAATCGTGCTAGATGTCAGACGACTGGCTGACGCAAGCACAAATGACAAGAAGAGGCGCGAATGTGAGAACGGTCATTCGCGTTGCTGCAGGAGCGTGACCAATGCCTCGCGAATGTCTTGCAGGTGTGCGATCGCGAATGTGTAAATGCGGCATAAGGCAGTGACGAGGCACATAATTTTAAATCTATCTCTCAATAACGAAACTTCCGTTACTTTAAAAATACACTGGATTCAATTAACACATCATTTAAAAGGAGTTTAACAATGAAAATATATTTTATAACCAGAAAAAAACGAGTGACTTCTGTTTGCTGCAGTAGGATACTAAAGGCATCTAACAAAAAGTTAAGCAATATGTGACGTCATAATATGTACGTCGACATCCGTGGAGACTCAGAACCAAGTTTTTTGCCAAGTATATAACTAATAAGAGCTTAATAGAATTTTTAAAATGAACCTCATACTTGGGTAATCTTTAATGATTCGTATATAACTAATTAATGTTTTTTAAACCATGTTCCTAACCTTCGGTTTGCAATATTTATAATCTTCACCATTTCAAAGCTATTTTCAAGAACTTTTTTCCCGTAAAACTCCTACATGGCGTCTTTATAGAAATTTATACATCGCCAGTATGTATGAAAAATGTGACGTACTCATGGAATTAAGTAATAAAATGAATTTTTTTGCAGCTAAGAATCTGAAGACATCTACATAATTAATTGTGTAGATTCCTTGTAAAGAAAGCCCAATTTCTGCTTTTGTTTTTTAAGTGTTATCTATTGCTAAAAAGAGAAAATATATGTGTAGATTATATTTTTTTCTTCTGCTATATGTAATCTATCACTGTCATGCTTCCAAAACTTCTAAACTGCGCTTTATCTGCAGGCTTTTCCCTCTTTTTTTAGAGTCTTTATCAGCCTTGTGTTGCTGTAGGTGTTTTTCAGAATTCATTCACCTGCAGTCTTCAGGGGAGGAAAAAAATGGCTAATTCCTTAAATGCGTTAGATAACTCAGTTTGCTCCCAAAACAGGTGTGAGTGCCAAAATTTGTAAGTTTCGGAACTTGATATATGCCTGATTATAGTGGAATTTGAACAGTTATTTACACGTGTTTCATATGCTTTATGAGTTATTTAATGTCGTGGTAAATATAACGCACTGCATACTGTGTAGATATATGCTATTTAATGGTCAATGATTACATTACGTTTTATTGTTCATGCCGACTATACTGGGTACTCCATATGCTTACAAAAAAATTTACTTAATTTTATTACTCCATATGCTTGCAAAAATAAATTTACTTCATTTTATTGCTTCTCTAATAATTTTTAAAATAGGGAATGTTTTATTATAATCGCATGTACTCCTATTTTTGCAGCTTCAATTTCATATCTATTCCAAATTTCAGCTTTAATTCCATATCCTCATCTATTATAAAAACATACTGACAATTTAAGGGAATGACTGATTAAATAAACAGAGAGATGATGCTATCTGATTAAGAGTGCTACGTAGCCCCCACATAAGATTTATTCAGTTCAATTTTAACCTACAGAGAAAAGTTCCTTGTAAAATTGCATCTATAACTGTTCGTAAAAAAATTACGTATATAGTTTTCACAGGAATTCTGCTCACGAATATTTCATTTTTCTACTGAGCCCGGCATACTATATTTAAATTTAAATTATTAGGCAGAATGATGTGAAATACTGCGTTTAAACTGCAAGCAATTTTTTTTATATTTAATACTCCCACCCCACACCGAATAAAAAGAAAAGATGAAGAATTTCTAAAGACGTAAAATTTCAGCCTAACTATACCATTTTATTTTGAAACACACACACACACAAATACATGCATACATATATATATGTATGAAACAATATCATTCCACCTTCATTAATTTAATGCCTATTCGAAATTTTCCCGTTTTATCTCAATAAAGTATCGCCCCTTAATCCAAATTCTGATCTAAACATAACCAAAATAACCGACTAGATTATCCCTTAATACACGTGCAAAGACTAAGTTGTATATTAGAAAAGTGTGACGCAATGCTTCTATAAGTTTCCACGAGAATCACCTCATTTGACGTGTGAGGTTAGATGTTCTCAACTAACCAATTAAAAGTTTAGGCGCAACGGAACTTTCGACGCAAGCAGGCGTTTTTCGGACCCTTTATGTGTTCTGTCGTTGTCCTGTAAACATGTAAAAATTAGCGCTGAGGTCTTCTTTCATTTTATGTACTGCTCCGGCAGGTTCCGGAACATATTAATGTGAAATCTGATATTTTATAAAGAAATGCCTACGTGTAGTCCAAGTTAAAATTATGTAAGCTGTGCAGTGTATGCTCCAGGAATAAAACCGAAATTTGTACTGAAAGGTGATGTCTAATCATTCCGACCTGAATTTTCTTCATGTGTACCTTCCACGGCTGTTGCACGACTACCAAAGAATTCAACGGTATTCCTTCTACTTCAAGACCATCATTACTTACACACACACACACACGCACATATATATATATATATATATATATATATATATATATACCGGGTGGCCATAATTAAATTGACAGTGCTCACAGTGTTCTGTAGCGCGATCTATTTGCGAGAATGAAGCCACATTTTGTAGGAAGATTAAACAAGACGGGGGACGAAGGATTCCGCTAAAAAATAAATTAGTTCCAAAAGTCACCGCTAGGGGAATATTTGGCGCTGTGTAATAGAAAATAGAGTGTTAACAAATGCAAATTAATACGGAATAAAATTACCTTTTATTATGCACATTTTCTTATTTAGTTCAAGTGCAATATGGCAACACTTTTAAAAAAGCGTAAAATCTACATAAACACCGATAAAGTCTCGTGATCTGCAATATCACGTACGCTGAGCAGAAGAAGAAGTTCTTTATTCAAATTTCACATTACATCCATTGGCACAGTGCCAGCTGCTTGGGTTTTAAAAGGCAATGTGTTACGTTTCGAATCAATCAAATTGAAAGTTTATGTGCAATGTCTCCTTCTTTAGTCGAGCGGGCGTTACTGGTCAAATTCTTTTACCTCAACAAGTGCAACGCTTCAGCCGCTCTTCGTGCTTTTAGAACGCACAAAAAAATGCGTAAAGGTAACGGTCCTGTGTCAGTTAATGGGCTAAAAGCAATGGTTGCGACGTTTGAGAAAACAGGTTCTCTGAAGGTTCAGTCAGGCAGAGGACGAAAACCTGTACCACAGGATACAATCGAAGCAGTTGCCACGGCGATTGTCGACAAAGGACCAAACAATATTTCTGCCACCTCTAGCGCTCGTGGATTAGCTCGGAATATGGATATGCCTTACAGTACGGTATGGAAAATCTTACGAAAGATTATCAACTTCTATCCGTACAAGATCAGCCGTGTACAGGATTTACTGTACCCCGACCATGATAAGAGATTGACTTTTGCTCTCACCTTTCTTGCCAGAATGGAGGTCGATGATGCTTGGTCGTGGAAAATCTTATGGGGAGACGAGGCCTACTTTAACCTGCATGGAACTGTGAATACCCTGAACTGCCGAATTTGGGATGACAAATCACCACATGCAGTCACAGAAATTCCCTTACATTCACCAAAGGTAACTGTTTGGTGTGGGTTCACAGCGGAATTTATCGTAGGTCCATTCTTCTATGAGAACATTACCCCGACAGGACCGGAAACGTGTTCTGTTACCGGAGAGAAATATCGCCACATGTTGAACAGCTTTGTCATTCCGGCACTTCAGCAAAGACAATGCCTGGGAGAAATCATTTTCATGCAAGATGGAGCCCCTCCACACGTTGCTGTACGGGTGCAACAGCTGATACGACAGAAATTCACAACAGAAAGAGTCATTAGCCGCTACTTTCCAACTGCATGGCCACCTCGGTCGCCTGATCTTACCGCATGCGACTTCTGGCTATGGGGTTACCTTAAGTCCAAGGTCTATCAAGGGACCTGGCTACGTTGAAGGATAACATATCACGGACTGTACGGGAGATTCCTGCAGACATGTTACTTTCTGCTGTTGTGCATACTGTGCACGGAAAGCAATATGTGGTCCACAACAACGGCAGCCACATTGAACCTCATTTGAATGCAAAATAAAAGGTAATTTCCGTATTGATTTGCATTTGTTAACACTCTATTTTCTATTACACAGCGCCAAATATTAACCTAGCGGTGACTTTTGGAACTAATTTATTTTTTCGCGGAATCCTTCGTCCTCCGTCTTGTTTAATCTTCTTACAAAATGTGGCGTCATTCTCGCAAATAGATCGCGCTACAGAACACTGTGAGCACTGTCAGTTTAATTATGGCCACCCGGTATATATATATATATATATATATATATATATATATATATATATATATATATATATATGAGGCGGTGAATGGCAAAATGGTCTAAGTCACATTTACAACTTTATTTATTTGTGGGCAAAAATGTAATCTCCATTTCAATTTCTAGTGCAATTGCAAATAATTATTATTTGTAATAACATAATAATTATTATGCATTATAATTTGTTCAATTTATAGGGGAATTTTTTCTAGTTTTTGCAGTAAAACACTTTTGACTTACACCACTTGACATACTGACTTTCACTGCCTTATATATATATATAAGTAGTAATAATGCCCCATTCTATAATTGTCTGATCTTGCAAATTATGATCACGCTGACCCCACTAACAGGAAAAGCCCTCGTGCCATCATGAGTCTTTCGTCTTAATTTTTTGTTTGTTCTTTGTCAGTTAAATGAAAATAAAAAATATAAAAAAACTATACTTGGCTTTCCGAAGGCAAAAAAAAAACATTAAAAAATTTTATAAAATAAAATAAAAACCTATTTACTATCCTTAAACATTCTTCTAGCTTTTTTACGTTTGTCTCCGAGTAAATCCTTTTGGATTTGCTCATTTTCGTAGTTATTGAACTCACGAATTGTGAACCTTATCTCTCTATCCAATCACTTTTCTTTCTCGTCTGTCATCTTGCCAATTGAAATCCAGCTTACAGACAGCCATTGACTCCACCCCCACCAGCGAATCAACTCGAAGATCCAGGAGACATCCAATGAGAACTGTTCTTTTCACCCTCCATAGTTCTGACCAAAAGACTCTCTGTTTCACTTTTTATGTTGCATTTTCCTGAACTTCTGACGATATTCTACGACCTTTCATTACTCATTTCTGTGGTACTTCTGCTCTCCGATGATATTCTTCTGAAATTGCTTTGTTTGAAGGCGTTGGCCTAGGCAACACAGTTAGCCATTTGTTCCTATGGTCCTATACTCCTATGGTCATCCTATAATACTATACCTATAATATTGTCTTTCCTTTTCGGCAGCTACTTCTGTTTCTGTTTCTGTGGCGCCTGACTGTCGCTTTAGGAGATCGCCAGATGTATGGTCCCACGCACAAGAGAAGCTAATATTCCATTGTGTTGACATAGCATCTGAAGAAATAAATGGGTGTGGCTAGACTCTATGATCATTTATCTTTGTAAATATGTAAATATCTCCCAGTCTTTATATTTATTTTAAATATGTTAACCAATTTAATATTAGTGTTGTCCATAATCTGTTCAAGTACATAAATTTATTATTCCTCTCAACTAGAGTGAATTCACTAAGTTTCACGACTCAAGCCTATCGACTACTATTCAAGACATCGCCTTCTGTAATGTCGACTTCTGGTGTTATAGACATTGCCTACACACAGACACAGACACAGACACACACATATGCATATAAATACACACACACACACATATATATATATATATATATATATATACACAATATTCATGTGTGGAGGATTTTGTAAGAAAGAGTATGAGTTTTTTTTTATACGTTGTTAATTTTTCAGCATAAGGAGAATTATTGTATTTTGGTTGGAATCTGTATTTGCAATATTCCCAGCAAAATATACTTTTGGAAAGGGAGATATTTATTAATGTTTACCCGTCAGATAAGGAGATGCATTACAGCCGATAATATCTGACATTGATGCATTAGTTTGCTAAGATGTATACACCTACGGAATCTTACGCATCCAAGAAAATTTATGTGATTAACTCGAAAAGTAAAAGGAAAACATTCTCGAAATTCCTCCTATAAAATGTGCGTCCGGAATAATAAAAAAAATATTCCGTAGTGAATTCTGTAAGACCATGACCCTATTCGTGTAAAAATGAAATGCTTACATGTTTATAAATTAAATGTGAAATTAAAAAAATGCTGTTATATTCATGTTGAGGTCAAGAGTCTCAAAGACAAACTTCTCTCCAACAGGATATTAATAACTAAAATTCTCTTTTTCTGTGTATATTCATAATAAAGTTGTTGAATAAAAATTAATTTTAATAAAATGAATTTGAGAAAATACCTGTCTGCATTTCTACAATTTTATTAGATAGTCATGAATACAGTTGAGCTTTATTTTAGTTTCATACATTAGTTAACTGTATACTCGCAATTAGTAATAATGTATCGTTTACAAAACTAAAGAAACAACATTTGAAAACATGGAATTTTTTCAATTTTATCTAGAATTATGAAATTAAAACCTGCAGAATTTATCACCCTATTTGATATAATAAATGAAATGTTTCATAATCTCCCTGATAATTTTTTTTTTAAGTAAGATTAAATTTAGTAGTTTACGAATTGCAGTTATATATATATATATATATATATATATATATACACACACACAGACACACACACACACATATATATATACAGTGGACGCTCGTTAATTCGAACTCAAAGGTTCTCAGGAAAAAGTTCGAATTATCCGATGTTAAGAGAAAATATATAACTTTAAATGTGTATCACTGAAGAAGAAACTCTCCTAGTATGTATAACCCCAGAAAATATATTATACTATGTTATCTAAAGTTAAACATATTAAAAAGCAATACAAACTTACCTTAATCATAAAATGAAGCAGAAGATATGCAGTATAAAGTAAACTTTTATTAAAAATATGAATTACACTTTAGGGGAAAACTGTAAAATGGATGTTTGGTTCTGTTTATGATGCCTACTTTGTTCAGCCAGCTTCTCGATTTGAAGTAAACATTTCGATTCATTTTGAGAGGAAGGTTCCATCTGAATAAATGCTTTGACTTTTAATAGAGTCCATTATGGCTTTGTCCATTATGGCCGCATTAAAAATATCTTTCGGCAGGTAAGTAGAGAAAAGCCCTTTCAGTTTCCTACCGAAATTAGTGCATACGTCTTCGATTACATCAGATCTTTGGCCACATACAGTTTGATAAGAAATATTGTGCGTTGACTTAAATCGAGAAAGCCATCCATCATTTCATTTAAAATCTTCAATACCCATTCAAATTGCCAATTCATCAGCCTTCGTCAGCACTAGGGGTCCATTTATCGGAAAATTTCGAAATCTAACATCCTGGAACCATAGCAGTAGAGCTTTTTCTAGAACTTCTTGGGAAGCATTTCCCATGCGTTTCCTTCCTCTAGCAAATTTTGATTTTTCCCATGAATCTAAAATTGACTCCTTGTTTTTCAAATTAGTTGACAAGGCATTTTTTAAAATTCTATAGTCAGCTTGTAACTTTGTTTTACATTCGCCATTCTCTACTTTCTTTAAAATTTCTACCTTTGTCTCCAAAGTTAGGGCTTTGTACTTTCCACGTGTGGACATCCTGAATTTTTACACGTTCACACCACACAATGAGGAAGAAAAATTAGACCACATTAACTTGTCTGCACTGCAGTTATAAGAAAATCGATCCAAATAAAGGAAAATTGCTTTTTCCGTTTAGCACTAATAAGAAGGACATTAGCTACTAACGTTTAGCGGAGATGCAATAGTCTAGGAATGCAGGCATGTGCCTCTTTACACAGAAAAGAAATTTTGACACAAAATAATAAATACAGTGTGCATTTTTTCCATTAAACGAGGAAAAAGAATTTTTTTTTTCAAATTTTTAGTTCGAATTAACCGAAGTGATAAAAATTTAGTTCGAACTAATGAGATTTTTTAACATTAACTCCAATACAAGTTTTTTTGGGCCTTTGGATTAGTTCGAATTAACCGAGTTCAAATTAACGAGCGTCCAATGTATATATATATATATATATATATACACACATATGGTGTGTGTGTGTGTGTGGAAGGAAGTGATCCTGGTGTAACTCCATCCTCCATGTTTTCTGTTTAACTTTGTTTGATGCAGTGGCGTAGAGGGGGGAGGGTAAGAGGATCTATGACACCCCGGGCGCCTCTCGCAGAGGGGCGCCATATAGTCTATCTCTTTAACTAATTCTATATATTGTATTACTATATGTTTTTCGGGGGGGAGGGGGCAAAAAGGTATCGTGCTCCAGGCGCCAGTTATGCTCACTGGTTTGATGTGATGGCAACAGGGAACAAGAAAGAAATGTTTAGATTTTAGAGTGCAGGAAAACCATACGAGAAAGATGTAACGACGTATGACACTATATCTGTTAAATTGAATTTTTGTGTAATGTCTTCATCTGAAATAAAAGTTTTGTCCATTTTGTCATCGAGTGATTTAGACTTCCTCCTGATATTTATATATATATATATATATATATATATATATATATATATATATATATATATATATATATATATATATATATATAAAAAGTAGACGTTCGCAAGACATAGAGTATCATCCCATTGATTAAATTTTGATACTCTAAGGTATTCTTTTAACCACTTGGTTGGATCTTGTCCAGGATCGCCTCTAAAAATTGTCGGCTTTCTCGGTTCCCTAATTAGTGCTGGAGACAGCAGGACGGTTTGTGGCTTGACTTCTCCTTCAGGCATTGCCGGGAATCGCTTTCGTGGAGCGGCTACGTAAAGACCGTATTCCGGAGGAAGATTTAAAAGTCTACGGCTTCTTCGTATTTCTTCTGCTTCCAGACTGAACTGAGTACCCGGCGCCTCCACCAAAGATGTCGCGTAGATGGTAGTCGTATGGATTGAACACACACGTAGAGGGAATACAACGCTGTTTATTAGCACACAACACTTAGCTGATAGAACTCAGAACTGCCTCACAGGTTGAGCTACTTGCTCTTTTATCCATCAACAGAATATTCTGGAACGCCGTTCCAGGAAATTAAAGAATGTTCTAGCAACTTCTAGAACTAACAGCAATAGAATTAGAATTAAATAAAATTAAAATAATGTAGAGCTTCGAACCGGGGACCTCTTGCTCAGCAGTCCGGTGCGTTGACCATTCAGCAACACAGTCTTTGACGGGAAAGGCTTTAAGCGGCAATATATATATATAACATACTTAGTAAACTGTTATTATGCACTTCATAATTTTACTTGTTTCAAGAATTTTTACTACAAGTGGGATGAATCTCTCAAATTCTCTTTATTTTAAAATATAAGAAATACAAATTTTAGATTTTTTGTTTGCAACTAGTAAAAAATTCATATATTAGTAAATAAGTCTAAATTTAATCCTTATGAGTTACGACGAATAGTATACAAAATGAGAAGTTTTAATCATTTGCAAAATTTTTAATTTGATTAAGTTCACTTAAACTCTAAGAAAACTTTCATTCCCATCTAGAATATAAACTTTCTAGATTGCAACCATTAAATGCATATGTGTTTCATTTATCTTCGAAACTCTTTTTTTTCTGACATGAAGTAAAATGGTGCGGAAAATGAACCATTTGTGGTCAGGTCTGTTTTAATTATTTTAAAGTAAATTGTTCCACCACAGTTTCAAACAACAAAAGGATCAGCGTGGTCCCGTCAGGTGGTTGTTATGTATAGACTTGTGCTTGATTTTTTTCGGAACGAGTTAGTCATATCCCTCTATGGAGCTCCTGCTGTGAATCCTTTTTGTTTACGAACAATAGAATAAATCATTCATTCTTTTCAACTAAATTGAATTAAATTTATCGAAATCAGTATGGTAATAAACTACACCAAGAAAATATACAATAAGATAATAACTATTTTATATTTTATAGTTCCGTAATCTACTTAAGTAGATTTGAGGATTTTAGCAGAATTAAGTACATGTATACAAATAAATAAATAAATAGATAAGCATATATGTATGTATGTGTGTGTGTGTGTGTGTTTGTTTGTGTGTTTGTGTGTGTGTGTGTAGAGAGATAGAAATGGGGTATGAATTAGTGATACTTAAATGCAGTGTTCTACATAATTAATGTCCGAAAAAATGGAAGGAAAATAATCCAATCTAGTACAATAAAGATGTTTTTTCTACTGTTTCTTAGTACCTTGTTTTGTTTGAGTATTATAGGAATCGGTTAAAAAATTAAAATCTTAGTTACTTCACTTAAGTGCTTAACTTACGGAAAGAAAGAAATCAGCAAAACGTGATTAACGTGTACCAGTTGCTGCGTGGTTTGTGTAATAATATTGGAAAGGAGTTCGATACACACTTATTTCGATACATAGATTGTATAATATATATATATATATATATATATATATATATATATATATATATATATATACACAATGCCTTCTATAGGCAGGAAAAACAGGGGCAATCGCCCAGGGTTCACTTGGAACGGGGGGGGGGCAAAATTCTGCATTTGTTTTATTCTTTTCCTAAACCTAATTTATTAAGGGACCCAAATGCAAAATCCCTGACCAGGGCACACGAATGCTTTATTATACATACATACATGCATACATACATATATATATATATATATATATATATATATATATATATATATATATATATATATATATATACAGTGGAACCCGATTTTACGTTTTTCATGGGACCAGCGGTAAAAAACGTACGAAACAGGAAAACGTAAAATCGGGGTTAAAAAAAATCTAAGCATATTGTTCAAAAATTGACACTTACCGGATGAACTATCGGGAAAATGTGTAATCTTTACTTGTTTTTTGCTTTTAGATACAATTTCAACTACAACAAGTTCAATACTAACAATTTTTTGCAAATTTGCTTCTTGGTTTACATTCGAAACTAAAAATTGTTTCAGATTTTTATGCTTTGAATTGCTTGATCAGCTGTGGGTACTACAACCTCCGTTATTTCGTCTTCATCTTCATCTCCACAATCATTGGAAGCGGACATTAAATTTGAAACACCGTGGTGTCTTTGCTCTACTGATTACAAGAGGCATTAATTCCTCACTTCCGTCGCAATTAGTACATAATAAAACAGTTAATCGCAATTTTGAAAGTTTTCCCCCGTGGCAATTTTCGCCTTTGACCGTCAATGTTTTGTCGGTAACAAGTTGAAAAATAGTCCCGTCTCGTCGGCGTAGAATACGTTTCTTGGATTATAAATTTGGCAAAGTATTCTCTCTCCACTGCGGCACAGTTGCAATATCCTTTTTGGCTAGAGAGAAACATTTTCGTTTAGACATCTTACTTTCAGGTTAAGAACGCTCGACAATGAGAAAAATGGTTATGGTGCTCAAACGAACTTTTACAGAACCAGCTGAAACCAGTTCTACCTTTAGTGGGTTGCATGGTCTGGTCATAGTCCCCCCCCCCCAATCCATGTGAAGTGTGGACATTGGGCAATCGAAACAAAAGAGATCCACCACCTCTTTCTGTTTTGTTGGCATAGAGTGATCGAAGAATCGGAAGGCATTGCCGTGATTCTCCACCACTTGCAGGTGTCCCGTGCTTTTCTTCTACCCCCACCCTTCTCATTTTAACGCTGGGTGGAAATCCCTCCTACCTACCACACACAGACAAAAGGACAGTAAGACGGAACAGAAAGAATCCCAGAACGCTTCAAACTGGTAAGAAACAAGTTTTTCTTAAAGAAAGAACTCGAAAAAGTTTGTGTGAACCTTATAGAGGAAAAATGATTTTGATCTTGTCTTCAGAAAAAAACGTATTAAGCGGGATTTTCTGGAAATGGGTAACGTAAAATCCGGGATATTTTAACATTATCGGTAAAAGTAATTTTCACGGACCAGCAGAAAATGATGTAGGAAGCGGGATAACGTACGAAACGGACAACGTAAAATCGGGGTTCTACTGTATATATATATATATATATATATATATGTAGAAAGCAGAACTGAACTCTTAACTATGAACTTTAAACTTCATGAAATGTTATTTGTAAACGCATATTATGTCTGGCGCAAGAGGGCGCCGCTAGCACGAACATTATCACGACCCCTCTACTCTGTTTGGGGAGAACATTAAGACTCCCGCTTTGGATTCCGTCGTGGGCGGACTACGTTTTTCTTTCAATTCTTTCTAAATAAATGTAATTGTTTTTTGTTATTTACGATGGTTTCTAGTTAGTTTATGTTGTGGATCTTTTACTCCAACCCCGCGCCCACATATATGTATGTATGTGTGTGTGTCTTTCTTTGTGTGTTTGTTTGTGTGTGTCTGTGTGTGTGAGTAAGTAACATTATAACGTAGAGCTATGCATTGAAAACATAGAACTAAATTTATCAGTATAAAATATCATTAAAACTTGGCAGCATAAGTTTTTTGTAGACAGTAGTAATGTTTCGTTTACAAATTATGGAAGCAATTTCTTACCCCATCGATTTTTTTTATAAATTAATCTGTAACTATGAAGCAAAAAAATTGAAGATTACTTTCTTCATTGAAGTATTAAAATAAAATAAACAAATCAAACTAACAAAATGAAAAAGCAAGCATAGACTGCCAAACAAGTTAACTTAAAACCTACCCTAGCAATAAAACTTTTCAATTACTTTTTTCAATAACTTTTCAATTATAAACTTTTCGTGGTACGGGGAAAATTAAAATCTACAAGTAAATTTCAAATACAACAGAAATAAATCATGCCAGTTACCACAAATTGAGAAACAGAGGAAATTTATATAAACAGCAGAACATAGATAACATAGAATCTTCTTTTACACAAGTAACAGCAGTAGAGGACAATATTACTGCAAATCTTCGCTGAAATTAACAATCCTCAGCACCTACACATTCCACTCTTACAGCAGGAATCTCAAGTTTTAGAACACATACAATAATACAATTATTATAGCACTTAATAGTAAACTTATACGACCTTTTTCACCAAAGATCCGTAGAACCCTATTCCAAGAAAATACCTCTCTCTACACCGAGAGAACTTGAACTTCCCAAGAAAACGCTCATCTAGCTCTTCAAGAACTACGCTTAAACTCAATTACTGTTCTAGAAACCCTATTAATCTCGTACAACAAAAACCCGCGTTGCCACACTACACAACCAAACGATTTTCCAACAATCAACCTAATATCCAGATTTATCACTTACTCCTTGGTTTTAATTCCACAACTCCCGAAACATTGCACTTTGGCGATAAAACGCCAAATTGGCTCCCAAACATGTAACATTGCCCCCTCCTCAAAAGACTGGACGTCGCGGACAGTCCTACACTAACAACAACGGTCCTAAAAATACTACTACAAAATACAATTTCATAAAAACACAACACATATACCATTACAAATTAAATAAATAAACACATAAAAACAACAGTTGCAACAGTAGTATATAAAATAAAAATAATAAATAAATAAATAAATTGGGTAGCCTGGATCCACTTAGGAGCAACAGCCTACGAGCCGTGGCTCGGGTATCCTCAAACTCTTCAGGACCCACTCACGTCCCATGGTAAGGAGCGAGCCGGTCGTAATGCACGACCTTCGCTTTGCTGTTCGCATATTTGCGAATCCGTACGACGACATCGTTGATTCTGTTGACCACGACGAAGGGACCGCTCCAGTGAGACTGTAGCTTGGGGGACAAGCCTTTCCTACGAACGGGGCTCCACAGCCAAACTTTACTTCCTTCCTGGAACTGATGATCTGTCGCTGTCGCGTCGTACCGCCTCTTCATTCTGTCGCTGGCCACGTTGATCCGCTCCCGGGCGAAGTGGTGGATTCCTTCCAGTCTGTCCTGGACATCGCGGACATACTCCTCCGGAGAAGAGGATGCATCAGGGGGGCAGCCAAAAAGGAGGTCACACGGCAGCCGCAGATTCCGTCCATAAAGCATCTCAGCAGGAGTGTGCCCCGTTGTCTCATGGACGGCGCTGCGATACGCTAAAAGGAAAAGAGGTAGGTGCCGGTCCCAGTCCTTCTGGTGACTAGATACAAGTAAAGAAATGTGGTTAAGGATGGTTCTATTAAAGCGTTCGACCATACCATCCAACTGGGGGTGTAGAGGAGTTGTTCTGGTTTTCTCGATCTCCAATAGTCGGCACATTTCGGTGAAAATTGCAGATGTGAAATTAGTCCCCTGATCAGAGTGTATCTGCATGGGAGCTCCGAATCTGGAGACCCAATTCAGAACTAAAGTTTCAGCTACGGTGACTGCCTCCTGATCAGCTATGGGGTAAACTTCTGGCCACTTAGTAAAATAGTCCATGGCAATGAGCATGTACTTGTTGCCATCAGTGGAACGTGGACGAGGTCCCAGGATGTCGATGGCGACGCGCTCGAAGGGGGCACCTACGTTGTTGCACCTACGTGTCCATTTTATTTCTTTTTCAGAGACTGTCAGTGCCTATTGCTTAATGTCATCCGAGGCCGCATGACAGCTAGGATGGCCGAACTGTAGAAAGCAGAACTGAACTCTTAACTATGAACTTTAAACTTCATGAAATGTTATTTGTAAACGCATATTATGTCTGGCGCAAGAGGGCGCCGCTAGCACGAACATTATCACGACCCCTCTACTCTGTTTGGGGAGAACATTAAGACTCCCGCTTTGGATTCCGTCGTGGACGGACTACGTTTTTCTTTCAATTCTTTCTAAATAAATGTAATTGTTTTTTGTTATTTACGATGGTTTCTAGTTAGTTTATGTTGTGGATCTTTTACTCCAACCCCGCGCCCACAGAAGATGGTGTCAGAAGTGGGATTAGATATGAATTAGAAAGAAATCTACGAGAACACGACGCGAATCTCCATCAACGCATTACGATGCAACGGACTCCGAACTAAAGTAAGACTATTTTTATGAATTACGATAGTGACTGTTTTGTTTCTTCGAATTACGGCTAATTACGATAATTCTATTTATACGATTTACGATTAATTACGATTTTTGCTAGGATTAACGACTCTAAATGGAAAAAATGAAATTAGCTGATATTCCCCGAATCAAAGCAAACTTGAAGTCTGCTTCTGTTAAATCTATAAAATGTTTGCATAATTTTGTTTATGAAACTGAAGGTGACCGATTAAACCGGAAACGGTTACGAGAATTTTCTGGCTTTGACTACCAGAAAAATGACGAACATTATGAGAAGAAATTAACTTTTGCTGTGAAAAACGTTAGGCTTGCTAATTTAATTACAATTTGCAATATTTTATGTATTGATTGTGACGGAAATGAAACTGTTCTCGCTACTCGAATTCCCGATAGCCTATTAGATATTGAAACGCTTAAGAATGATAATTTTGAATCTGATAGCGACGATGAACACGTGAACGAAGAAATTCGTAGCGAAGTTAGTGAATTAACCCGTGTAGAACCATCAGTAGATAAATTTTCAAAATTTACTATTTCCTATCATGATATCGAAGACAGTTTGAGAAAGTTTGACGGGAAAGATAATTATTCCATCGAAAAGTGGATAACTGATTTTGAAGAAACGGCGAGTATTTGCGCATGGAATGATCTTCAAAAAATTAATATTCGCGATACGATCATTAACTGGATTAGCGAAACTCTTTATTCAAGGTGAATCTGGCTTAACTTCGTGGGCTAAGCTTAAATCAGCTCTTGAACAAGAATTTGCCTCGAAGTGCACAAGCGCCCAACTCCATAAAATGTTGACGAAACGTCATTTAAACAACGAAGAATCTCTGCAAGAATATTTTCTGGTCATGAAAGAACTAGCAAGCAGAGGTAACATCGAAACAGAATCCCTAATTCAATATGTTATAGATGGTATTCCCGATAAACCGTCTAACAAAGTAATTCTTTACGGTGCGAAAGATATAAAAGAGTTTAAGGAAAAATTAGGCATTTACGAAAAAATACGAAATCATACTACGATTCCAGCTGAACCAGAAACGACAAAAAAGAAAAACCATTCCACCCCTCTTTCAGACGTGTCTCCCCGCTTTCAGCGTTGTAAAAACTGCGGCGATAAAAATCATAGTGTTTGTCCGTTTAAAGACCGCGGAAGAAAATGTTTTAATTGTAACCAATTTACGAATGACCACGTTTCTGCTAACTGTCCGGTGAAAAATAATAAAATCCCTGAAAGTCAAGCCATGAGTATCAGTCGCAGTGTTCCCGAAGAGAAAAATTCTCTTGTACAGATAAGCGTCAGGTTGCACGGTAATGAGCTGACGGGTATTTTCGACAGTGGTTCCAGTTTGCATGTAATACGATCCGCTTGCTATGACAGACTGTGTCTCCCAGCTGTTTCTCCCCCCGCCATAAATCTAGTAGGACTAGGCTCTAAGAATGTGCTTACCAAGGGTTCTTTTATGCATAGCGTGGAAATCAACGGTCACTCCTTCGAATTGCTGTTCCACGTTGTCCCGGACGGAGCAATGACTTTTGACCTTATTATTGGTACCCCTCTGTTAGATTTAGCTGACGTTATTTTGAAAAAAGATTCCTTAATTATTCAGAAGCCCTCCAACACGAATAACTTTTTATTGTTGATAGAAAATTTACCCAACTTTGTTACTAACGAATTAAATTTAAATCACATTAACGATAAGCAAAGAAGAGACACTATTTTTAAACCTGTATCTACATATACGCCAAACAAAACTGAAACCGTAGATATTTCTAAGAAGATAATTTTAGACGACGATATAACCGCCAAAATTAAAGCTGCCCAAAAACGAGACGAAACTATTGAACGATTAAAACCTTGATAGAAAAGGGAAATGATGAAGAACATTTTGTCAAAAATGGAATTTTATATAAGTATAAAAATGGAAGAGAACTTTTAATGGTGCCTCAAGAAATGGAAAAAAAATAATCAAACGAGTTCATAATAAAAATCATTTTGCATCATCCAAGACCGAAGACGTTTTAAATCAAAATTATTATATACGTAATGCCAGAAAACAAATTGATAACGTCATTGCCAACTGCGTAGAATGTATCCTATGTAACAGAAAACGTGGCAAAGGAGAAGGTTTACTTAATCCTATCCCAAAAGAAAATTCACCGTTGAGCACGTATCACATTGACTTTATAGGTCCTATGCCTTCTACGAACAAGAATTATCAACATATTTTCACTGTTGTAGATGCGTTTACGAAATTTGTATGGTTATACCCAGTAAAATCGAAATCGTCACGCGACGCAATAGAAAAGTTAAAGCTACAACAAACTACCTTTGGAAATCCTTCACGAATTATCAGTGACAGAGAAAGCGCATTTACTTCGAATGATTTTGAGACCTATTGCGTAGAAGAGGAAATAGAGAATATTAAAATTACAGCAGGAATTCCCCGTGGTAACGGTCAGGTTGAAAGGATGCATGAAACTTTAATTCCTATACTCTCTAAACTTTCAATTTCCGATCCAACGAAATGGTACAAATACGTGTCTATGGTTCAACGGATAATGAACAGTACTGCTTCTCGAAGTACTAAATTCACACCATTCGAACTGTTGACAGGCGTGAAACTAAAAGGCATAACAGACATACGAGTGAAAGAAGTCTTAGAAGAAGAGTACCTTAACGCGACGATGAAAAAGAGAGAAAAAATGAAGGAAGAAGAAAGAAAGAATATCCTTAAGATTCAAGATGAAAACCAGAAATTCTTTAAGAAAAGGAAAAAATCATGCAAGTACAAGACAAGAAAATCACGTGCAATCAAGCCTACGTGGTACGGAACAAGAATGAAATTACGACCGAAATTCCTAGGTCCCTACAAAGTGACCAATGTCAAGTCCCACGACCAGTGCGGTGTCATCAAATTCGAACAACATGAACGTCCTAACATCACGTCTTCTGCTGCCGACTACACGAAGCCAGGGCATCCCTACTATCCTGATTTAGACGACTGGCATGACATAACCGCTACCCCGATTCAGACGACTGACAGGGTATCCCGCCATCCGATGTCCGCACCAGAGTATCCCCTGCATGGTCCCGTGTACCCGATGTCAGCACAAGAGCATCCCCTGCATGGTCCCGTGTACTCGATGTCAGCACGAGAGCATCCCCTGCATGGTCCCGTGTACTCGATGTCAGCACGAGAGCATCCCTTGCATGGTCCCGTGTACCCGATGTCAACACAAGAGCATCCCGTGCATGGTCCTGTATACTCGATGTCAGCACCAGCGCATCCCCTGCATGGTCCCGTGTACTCGATGTCAGCACGAGAGCATCCCCTGCATGGTCCCGTGTACTCGATGTCAGCACGAGAGCATCCCTTGCATGGTCCCGTGTACCCGATGTCAACACAAGAGCATCCCGTGCATGGTCCTGTATACTCGATGTCAGCACCAGCGCATCCCCTGCATGGTCCCGTGTATTGTAAGTGTGTTCCATTTTATTTCTTTTTCAGAGACTGTCAGTGCCTATTGCTTAATGTCATCCGAGGCCGCATGACAGCTAGGATGGCCGAACTGTAGAAAGCAGAACTGAACTCTTAACTATGAACTTTAAACTTCATGAAATGTTATTTGTAAACGCATATTATGTCTGGCGCAAGAGGGCGCCGCTAGCACGAACATTATCACGACCCCTCTACTCTGTTTGGGGAGAACATTAAGACTCCCGCTTTGGATTCCGTCGTGGACGGACTACGTTTTTCTTTCAATTCTTTCTAAATAAATGTAATTGTTTTTTGTTATTTACGATGGTTTCTAGTTAGTTTATGTTGTGGATCTTTTACTCCAACCCCGCGCCCACATGTATGTATGTATGTGTGTGTGTCTTTCTTTGTGTGTTTGTTTGTGTGTGTCTGTGTGTGTGAGTAAGTAACATTATAACGTAGAGCTATGCATTGAAAACATAGAACTAAATTTATAAGTATAAAATATCATTAAAACTTGGCAGCATAAGTTTTTTGTAGACAGTAGTAATGTTTCGTTTACAAATTATGGAAGCAATTTCTTACCCCATCGATTTTTTTTATAAATTAATCTGTAACTATGAAGCAAAAAAATTGAAGATTACTTTCTTCATTGAAGTATTAAAATAAAATAAACAAATCAAACTAACAAAATGAAAAAGCAAGCATAGACTGCCAAACAAGTTAACTTAAAACCTACCCTAGCAATAAAACTTTTCAATTACTTTTTTCAATAACTTTTCAATTACAAACTTTTCGTGGTACGGGGAAAATTAAAATCTACAAGTAAATTTCAAATACAACAGAAATAAATCATGCCAGTTACCACAAATTGAGAAACAGAGGAAATTTATATAAACAGCAGAACATAGATAACATAGAATCTTCTTTTACACAAGTAACAGCAGTAGAGGACAATATTACTGCAAATCTTCGCTGAAATTAACAATCCTCAGCACCTACACATTCCACTCTTACAGCAGGAATCTCAAGTTTTAGAACACATACAATAATACAATTATTATAGCACTTAATAGTAAACTTATACGACCTTTTTCACCAAAGATCCGTAGAACCCTATTCCAAGAAAATACCTCTCTCTACACCGAGAGAACTTGAACTTCCCAAGAAAACGCTCACCTAGCTCTTCAAGAACTACGCTTAAACTCAATTACTGTTCTAAAAACCCTATTAATCTCGTACAACAAAAACCCGCGTTGCCACACTACACAACCAAACGATTTTCCAACAATCAACCTAATATCCAGATTTATCACTTACTCCTTGGTTTTAATTCCACAACTCCCGAAACATTGCACTTTGGCGATAAAACGCCAAATTGGCTCCCAAACATGTAACATTGCCCCCTCCTCAAAAGACTGGACGTCGCGGACAGTCCTACACTAACAACAACGGTCCTAAAAATACTACTACAAAATACAATTTCATAAAAACACAACACATATACCATTACAAATTAAATAAATAAACACATAAAAACAACAGTTGCAACAGTAGTATATAAAATAAAAATAATAAATAAATAAATAAATTGGGTAGCCTGGATCCACTTAGGAGCAACAGCCTACGAGCCGTGGCTCGGGTATCCTCAAACTCTTCAGGACCCACTCACGTCCCATGGTAAGGAGCGAGCCGGTCGTAATGCACGACCTTCGCTTTGCTGTTCGCATATTTGCGAATCCGTACGACGACATCGTTGATTCTGTTGACCACGACGAAGGGACCGCTCCAGTGAGACTGTAGCTTGGGGGACAAGCCTTTCCTACGAACGGGGCTCCACAGCCAAACTTTACTTCCTTCCTGGAACTGATGATCTGTCGCTGTCGCGTCGTACCGCCTCTTCATTCTGTCGCTGGCCACGTTGATCCGCTCCCGGGCGAAGTGGTGGATTCCTTCCAGTCTGTCCTGGACATCGCGGACATACTCCTCCGGAGAAGAGGATGCATCAGGGGGGCAGCCAAAAAGGAGGTCACACGGCAGCCGCAGATTCCGTCCATAAAGCATCTCAGCAGGAGTGTGCCCCGTTGTCTCATGGACGGCGCTGCGATACGCTAAAAGGAAAAGAGGTAGGTGCCGGTCCCAGTCCTTCTGGTGACTAGATACAAGTAAAGAAATGTGGTTAAGGATGGTTCTATTAAAGCGTTCGACCATACCATCCAACTGGGGGTGTAGAGGAGTTGTTCTGGTTTTCTCGATCTCCAATAGTCGGCACATTTCGGTGAAAATTGCAGATGTGAAATTAGTCCCCTGATCAGAGTGTATCTGCATGGGAGCTCCGAATCTGGAGACCCAATTCAGAACTAAAGTTTCAGCTACGGTGACTGCCTCCTGATCAGCTATGGGGTAAACTTCTGGCCACTTAGTAAAATAGTCCATGGCAATGAGCATGTACTTGTTGCCATCAGTGGAACGTGGACGAGGTCCCAGGATGTCGATGGCGACGCGCTCGAAGGGGGCACCTACGTTGTAACGTTGCATCTTCCCTCGGCTACGTCTCTTTGGTCCTTTGCGAGCTGCGCAGGCGTCGCAGGTTCGGCACCACTTCTCGACATCGTCTCTGGCTTTTCCCCAGAAGAATCGCTCCCGCACCTTGTTCAGGGTCTTCATCACCCCAAAATGCCCTCCGGCGGGACTACTGTGGAGTTCTTCTAGAATTGCAGGAATTTTTGAGCGAGGAACCACGAGCTGCCATCTTGTTGTTTTTCCATCGTCTGACTCCCACTTTCGGTATAGGACACCGTTTCGTAAGTGCAGGGAGTTCCAAAGGGCCCAGTAGTATTTGGTATTCGGGCTAAAGGTCGATATCTGTTGCCAGCCAGGTTTGGTGCTGGACAACCCCATGTGTTCTACTATGGGTTTGATGTCTGGGTCTTCATTTTGTTCTTTTCGAAGCTGCTCATCACTCCACGGGTCCGGAGACAGGGTGACAGCAGTGACTTGCTGAACAGTAGGAATTTCAAAGCCATACTTCTTCTCGGCCTTGGTGCAATATCGGCAACTGTCAGAGCACGGTCTTCTGGATAGCGCGTCAGCATTACCGTGCGAAGAACCCTTACGGTGTTTCCGGTCGATAGTGTATTCTTGTAATCTCTGTATCCATCTGGCCACCTGGCCTTCAGGATTTTTAAAGTTCAGAAGCCATGTGAGAGAGGCGTGGTCGGTTCGCAGCACAAACTTCCGGCCGTACAAGTAATGATGGAAATGTTCTACGGCCTTCACCATGGCTAGCAATTCTTTTCTTGTGACGCAGTAGTTCCGCTCACTCTTGGAAAGTCACTTGCTCCAGTAGGCGATAACTCTTTCTTGTCCGTCTATTTCCTGCGACAGGACTGCCCCGACGCATCCAAAGCTTGCGTCCGTGTCAAGGATAAATTCTTTATCAGGCTCTGGGTAGGCCAGGATGGTTGTAGATGTTAGGGTTTTCTTAAGCTTCTTGAATGCGTCTTCACACTCATCAGTCCAGACGAACTTCTGGTTTGCTTCTGTCAATCTGTGAAGGGGTCGAGCTAAATTCGAGAACCCTTTAACAAACCGCCTGTAGTAAGAGCAGAGACCTAAAAAGCTCCGCAATTGATGTACATCTTCTTGTCGGCACCAGTCTTTGACTGCCGACACTTTGTTAGGGTCAGTCTGGACCCCTCTGTCGGAGATGATATGACCGAGGTACGTCACCTGGTGGCGAAACAAGTTGCATTTCTTAGAATTGAGCTTCAAACTAGCACCCCGTAGCCTTTGTAGCACCTTTCTGAGATTTCTTCGGTGGTCTTCGAAATCTCGCCCTACAACGATTATATCGTCCAAATAGACCAGACAGGCTTCCTAGGAAAGTCCTCGCAAAACTGTTTCCATTAGACGCTCGAAAGTCGCGGGCGCATTGCATAGTCCAAATGGCATAACTTTGAACTGCCATAGCCCTTGTCCTGGCCCAGTAGTGAACGCTGTTTTCTCTTTATCTTCGGGTCTGATTTCAACCTGCCAGTACCCGCTTTTCAGGTCAAGAGTGGAAAACCACTTGTGCCCGCTGGCATATTCCCGGTGGCATATTTGAAAAAACTGTATTAACATCAAGTGTCATCCACTACAAGTTTAAAAAAATGTATTTGAACTTGAGTGGATGAATAAAAAGTACTTTTATTAACGATTGAAAATTTGAACAAGATATATATAGAAAGAGTGTGAACTAATAGTAGGAATTGAAAAATCTACAGCAAAGAAAGATCAAAAGATTTGTCATTCCTTCATACTCAGCATCATTCCCTCATTTCTTCAATAATTTAGCATAAAAATGTATCAAATTAAAATAAATTTTTATATTTTAAAAATTTGATTAATTTAAAATTATATGTTAAAATAAATTTATATTATTGGAATTTGAAACTTTATTTTTTTTAATTTATGCAACTTAATTTTTTTAATTAAAGCTTATTAAATACATTTATTTTCTAATTAACATTAAAATTTTAAAAATTAAAATTATTGTGGATATTTGAAGAAAGTAAATTTAAAATTCAATAATATACTTATTTCAATTTATTCATTTATTTATTTTGTTAAAATCTCTTTAAATCCTGTGTTATATATGTAATTCAGATTTTAAAACATACTAAATTGCGTAGAAGTAAAAAAAAAAACTTATAATAAAAAGATTCATATATATGTCAACAGATGGCGAAACTAATGCTTTCGTCAAACCCGCAATTGAGTGCCCAAACCGTGAGTCTTTCAGAATATGCTGCCCGGTGAGGGTGTCCAAGGTGTCATCAATTCTAGGGAGCGGGTAGCTGTCCTTCTTAGTTATGTCATTTAACCGACGGTAATCTACGCAAAACCTGGTAGATCCATCCTTCTTCCGGACTAGGACGATAGGAGAAGCCCACGGACTGGTGGAGGGCTCGATAACATCATCCTTCAGCATCGCTTGTAGTAGTTCGCCAACCTCCTCTTGTTTCGCCAAAGGGAGTCTTCTGGGATGTTGCTTGATTGGTGGGTGGTTCCCCGTGTCAATTCGGTGTTGCGTCAAGTTCGTACGACCCACTTCCGATGCACGGGCGAACACGTCTTGGAACTCATCAATGAATTTTTCTGCCCCCATCCTCTGTTGATCAGTCAATTCTACATTCTTTAATAAATCTTCTGTCAAATTAGAGCGTTCGACGACTGACAGGTCACACTTTCTGCTTATTCCGGTGATCGGGGTACAAGTTGCCAGCATTTCCTTCTTCCGGATTACCTTAGCTTTGTCACTGACATTGGCAATTCTGACAGAAACCGCACCTTTCGACAGGTCCACAAGATTTGCGGCAACTAAAAGACCTCTTTTACTATTGTCATTGTTGGGGTATTCGGTAATGGCGAGAGTATAGTTATTATCATTCTGAACTAAACCGGTCGTGACTATTTCTGACATGGAAGGAATGCTGATATCTTGGGTAGCTATTATCTGGTTGCAAGATTCACTATTGTTACGAAATATAATTATATCTTCGGTCATGGCATCGATTTGATTAAGTTTAAAATCTATTATGAAGTTGTTTTCAGTCAAAAAGTCAAGTCCTAGGATGATCGGGTCAAAGATATCGGCAACATATGCCGTATGCCGATAATTACTATTCCCGAAACTTATATTAAGAGCAACTTTTCCTCTTACCTTTACCTTGTTCCCGGTCACGGTCTGCAAAGTAATGTTTGGCGGCGTGAAAAGTAACTTCTCGCCAAATTCTTGGGCTATGTCCGTCCTGACGATGGTAACGTTAGCACCTGTGTCAACTAACATGCAACACTGTTGTCCATTCACTATCCCTTCTACAAACGGTCCGTTCTCTTCGCGATGTGTCGACGACACATGCAGTGTACTGAAAGAGGGCTTCTCCTCGTCCGGCTGCCTTCGCCCCTTAAGGTGGTCGGGAACTAGTTTCCCTGAGCCTTGGCGTCTTTTGATTCGTCGACTTGGCGCGTTAGGCAATTCCTTCTGAGATGCCCCTCACGCCCGCAGGTCCAGCACTTCAAAGGATTTCTTCTTGGCGGCATGTTTGAATTCACCCCTGCCAAGGCACCGATTCGTTTTTCTATTTCTTCAAATCGAGCGGCTATTGGGTCGTTTTCGGCGGCGGTCACCCCTCTCACTAGTTGGCGGTCACGGCGTGTCGCCCTCTGAGCGGACTCGTACTTCATTGCGTACACCAAAGCTGACTTCAAGTCTTTGATGTCCGCCATTCTTAGTGCTCGTTGACTCTCCGGATCGCGGATGGCGTCCACAAAGTTTTCTAATGCTAGGTTATCCCTAACTTCCGTCGGACATTCTGGGAAAGCTAATTGAGCTAATCCCTCAATAGCTGACGCAAGTTCCTGTAGTGTCTCTGTTGATTTCTGTTGGCGGGACTTCAGCTGTAAGCGGCTATACTCTTTACGGCATTTCTCGCCAAAGCGCATTTCGAGAGCACTCGACAAGGCCTCAAAATCTAGTTGTTTCTCTACTGCGATTGTCTGCAGTACATCGGCAGCCTCGCCACGGAGTGAAGTAGCCAATTGGCATGCTTGCATTGCAATGTCCCATCCATTGGCAGTCGATGCCATATTAAACTGTGTTTTAAACACCTGCCAAGACGTTTTGCCGTCATAAGTAGACACTTTTACGGCAGGGCGGGACGATTTAGACACCGGGTACGCCTCCTCAATACTAGCGTCAGAGTAGCAAGGTACAGTAACTGGCGCTGATTCTTCTGCGAATTTCTTCTCTAGGCCGTTTATTTGTTTGTTAATGGCTTCCCTGATTTTCTGGTCAACAGTCTCAACCGTAGCTTTGAGTTTCGACTCGATAGTGTTGACGCGTTCTTCATTTCATTAAATTTCTCGCCTACGGTAATTTTTAGCTGTTCTTGACTCTCGCTAATTTCGCCAAGTTCCGTTTCCAACTTCTTCTGGCTTTCGCCAATTTCCTCTTTTAACTGGTTGGCGAGTTGTTTCTGGCTTTCGCCAATTTCCTCTTTTAATTGATTGGCGAGCAAATTCTGACTTTCGCCAATTTTCGATTCTAACTGATTGGCGAGTAAATTCTGGCTTTCGCCAATTTCCTGTTTTAACTGGTTCTGGCTTTCGCCAAATTTTGCTTCTAAACGATTCTGGCTTTCGCCAATCTTTTCTAAAATCAGTTTTAGCTGTTCTTCCATTTTTCGGGTAACTGGCATTCACTTAAAATTATCCCACTTCTGACACCAAAAATTGTACCAACTTCGTGGTACGGGGAAAGTTAAAATCTACAAGTAAATTTCAAATACAACAGAAATAAATCATGCCAGTTACCACAAATTGAGAAACAGAGGAAATTTATATAAACAGCAGAACATAGATAACATAGAATCTTCTTTTACACAAGTAAGAGCAGTAGAGGACAATATTACTGCAAATCTTCGCTGAAATTAACAATCCTCAGCACCTACACATTCCACTCTTACAGCAGGAATCTCAAGTTTTAGAACACATACAATAATACAATTATTATAGCACTTAATAGTAAACTTATACGACCTTTTTCACCAAAGATTCGTAGAATCCTATTCCAAGAAAATACCTCTCTCTACACCGAGAGAACTTGAACTTCCCAAGAAAACGCTCACCTAGCTCTTCAAGAACTACGCTTAAACTCAATTACTGTTCTAAAAACCCTATTAATCTCGTACAACAAAAACCCGCGTTGCCACACTACACAACCAAACGATTTTCCAACAATCAACCTAATATCCAGATTTATCACTTACTCCTTGGTTTTAATTCCACAACTCCCGAAACATCGCACTTTGGCGATAAAACGCCAAATTGGCTCCCAAACATGTAACAATATATATATATATATATTTATATATATATATATATATATATATATATATATATATATATATATATATATATATATATATATATATATATATATATATATACAGGGTATCCATAATTAAAGTCCCACTTTCAAAAGGCTGCAAAAGAAGAACCACTGGTCAGAATGACTTCAAATTTGAACTGAATTTACTGGAAGAAGGGGGAAATGATTTGGCATAATAGAAAAAGTTCCAAAATGTATCAATAGATGGCGCAGTAAGTGGTTGGACCTTTATTTATTTATTTATTATGCCAAATCGTAAAAAAAAAAGTTTCATTCTGACCAGTGGTTCTTTTTTGCCAGCCTTTTGAAAGTGGGACTTTAATTATGGACACCCTATATATGTATATATATATATATATATATATATATATATATATATATATATATATATATATATATATATATATATATATATATATATATATATATATATATATATGAGTAGTTTTGTACCTATCTAAAAGAATTAAAGGATATAAAAACAGCAGGGAAATAATCATGCTTCAAAACTGGTTATCAGAATAAAATGACCACCACTTTCCTTATAAAATTTTCATCCCTAAGGAAAATAATTTTTTTCTATTTATCATTAGTGATAAGAGTATCATGTAAAATTTCATGATATAGCTTAACTCACGACATCTATATTGACAACGTCCAAAAACGAGACAATGAAAATGAATTTACATAGTCTTGTTCTGTGAAGTATCATATTTTTGATACACCATAAAACTGAAGATATGTTGTGACTAAAATTGTATTATAGTCCATTTGTGAAATTGTTTAGCTACTATTTTCAGCTAAAAAGGTTTTAATGGCATATTCGCCTTGTTTCCAATCCTCCAGAAAAACTCGTAGTTTTCTAATTATGTGTTAGCAAATTCCTACTTTCGAATCTTGTTTATTGCACAGGAAATCAAAAATGTTAATAATCCCGGTGTTTTCCAAATTATGAAATTTTTGATAGTATCAGGATTTTACACTGCTGCAGCCCGAAAAATATATCTAAAACTGGGAATTTTAAAAAAATGCGAAATCTGGATTTAGCATATTTCCTTTCAGCTACAAGAAGACAGCATCCAAAAATATGCATCTTCTACGAAATAACAGCTAATTAACTGGCAAATTAGCGTTTTCTAAAGATTATTAGCGTTTTCAACACACGATGATTTTGCTCTAAAGGTTCTAAAAATTGAATACCATTAATTAACTTTAATTCTGATAAGCTTCACCTTCTTGTTTCTATAAATATCTGAGCAATATTAGACAAAAATTGAAGTTTATTTTTGAGTTGAGAATGGTAAATAGTTAGCATATTTCACCGGGTAAGAAAAAGAGGACGCCTACTGGTACTAATTAGATACATAAAATTTACTTGCATTCTCTAATTTCTCTACCTGAGTTTTAGCTAGACATTTTTGATCCCATTTTGTAATCTGTTTGAGCGGTACGTTACATATATATATATATATATATGTTATGCCCGTACCTCAGTCCGTGGAGAAGAGGAATAGCACTAATCGGAGGTGTAGCCGGCACGAAGGTGTGATTCAGACGAGCACAGTGTAGATCCAGGGAAGCACTTACGAACTTTAAGGCGAGAAAAGCACACATGGAGTCATTGATGAAATACACAACTTCGAAGACTTGCTTTATTTATTAGAAGGCATTAGCTGCGGTGGCCACATGACTTGACCTGACGGGGCGCGGATTACATTACCAGACAGAAGCTGACCGCAGGTCGGACAGCAACGAAAGTTAGACACCAAGAGAGAGAAATCTTCTGTTCACGCAAATAGTAAATGAGTGCTTTGTGATATTGACGCCAGAGGGCCTAAACTACTTAATATTTTAATTGGGCGACTTTAGATTCGTGGAGTTCACGTGTCCACTTAAGTTTTCGCGGGGACTGTACTGCTAGATCCTGCGCTTGTTAGAACCGCGAACTATTGACCTGGGTGCTGGATAAGTGGCCATAAAGTTCTTATAAAGTGTGGTTTTGACGCTGCAGACCCCATAATTTCTGAGTGGTTCGAGGACTCTTCAAGAATTTTGACATTATACTGACATTCGGAATCTCATAAACTTCCTACACTCATATCTGGGGATGTTATTGAGTTCAGCTACTTCACATGCCTGCATAATGATCTGCAGGCCTACGATAAATTATCTTATTTTACTTTTAGGCTGTAATTTTAAAAAAAGGGTCTTGCTTTATTAACAGGATAATTTTAAATATGCTTTAGATATCTAATGGTGGGCCGTTATTATCACACACACACAAACAAACACACACACACACACACACACACACACATATGTATATATATATATATATATATATATATATATATATATATATATAATATATATATATATATATATATATATATATATATATATATATATATATATATATATATATATATATATATATATATATATATATATATATATACCGGGTGGTTATAATTAAACTTCCCCTATAAACGGCATCCTACAGCGCAAACTGGTGAACGGAATGCAACGAAATTTTGTATATGGGCTATACACGAGAAGCGCTCTCGGAATTTTGAAAAAAAATGAATTCCAAAAGGTCCACCGGAGGGCGCCTTTTCGGGAAAAACATGAAATTTAACACAATAAACGAACAAAACGGAATAACGAAACAATATTAACATTTATTGACTAGTTTCTGATCACCTTGTCATCGAACTACATTAAGTAAAGGTAAGGGAGAAATAAAAACAGTTCAGTTTGCAGAAACAAGAACAGATTAGGACGAAATTTCACAAGAGGAGCAGTTGTTAATCGTGGACAGGACGATGTAGGGAAAGATACTCCACGTGACTACCTTCATTCACATGCAAAACTGACTGTGAATGAGAGACGTTGTGGCTTGTCCCTATCAAGCAGCTCCTGGGTGTGACGGATCTTGTATGGGAAGTAGTGCATTATGTTTCTGAGTACTTTTCGGACGGTGCTGTAAGAATAGCCTGTCTGTCGAGAAACTGCACGCGCGCTACTGCTCTCAAACTCTGATGTCTGTGATTGTGCGTCAATAGCTGTCTTGACGGCATCAACAACTACCGGTGTGACACGTTTATGGCTTCTTCCAGGTTGAACTCCTAATTTCCCCGTCTCTTCAAATCTCTTAATCATGGCCCGGATACCTTTAGCAGACATTGGTCCACGCCGTAGGTTCTTTCTACGACGAAATTCACGAACTGCAGCAGAAGCATTCCCCTTGTTTTCGTAAAACAGCTTCACCAATCACGCACGTTCAACTAAAGAGACCGTCATTAGTACAGCCGGAAACATCGACTTAAACATGACCATAGAACCCTAGGATCATAGGAACAATTGGCTAACCGTGTTGCCTAGGCCAACGTCTTCAAACACAGATATTTCAGAAGAATGTCGGAAGTACCACTGAAATGAGTATTGAAAGTTCGAAGAATAGCATCATCAGTTCAGAAAAATGCAACACAAAAAGTGAAGCAGAGAGTCTTTTGGTCAGACTTGATGGGTGAAAATAAGAGTTAACTTTGGTTTTCACCAGGATCCTCGAGTTGATTCGTTGATGGGGGTGGATTCAATGACTGTCTGTAAGCTGGATTTCAATTAGCAAGTTGAGAGAGAGAGAAGGAAGAAAAGTGAATGGATAGAGAGATAACGTTCAGAATCCGTGAGTTCTATAACAACGAAATAGAGTAAATCCAAAAGGATTTACTCAGAGACAAAAATATATTAGCCAGAAGGAAGTTTAAGGATAGTAAATAGATTTTTATTGTATTTTATAAAATTTTTAAATGTTTTTTGCCTTGGCAAAGCCAAGTATAGTTTTTTTAATTCAAATGACGAGGAGAAACAAAAATTAAGACGAAAGACTCAGGATGGCACGAGGCCTTTTCCTGTTAGTGGGGTCTGCGTGATCATAATTTGCAAGATTAATTAAGAGTTCACTGTCAATAGAATTGTGAAACTTAATAGCTTGGTTTTTGAGATAATTTTGAATAGTAGGGATTCCTAACTCTCTATAAATACAAGTATTTCTGAAATACCAATCCGCGTTAACAATTTGTCGAATGGTGCTGCTCTGGGCAGATGCGAGTTTTTCAATATGGGTGTTTGCACAGTATGACCACGCTGGCCCTAGTGAAGATAGGAGTTATAAATGAGCATTTTATTGGCTATGCTTAATTTGCTGTTCCGAGAAATTAAAGGGTAAATTTGTCTTCTGGCTGCTCGGAACTTGTCCCTGACATAGAGGATATGGTGTTTCCAAGTGACATTTTATCTAATACGACACCAAGGTATTTGACAGTATCAGACCAGTGGATTTTAGTGTTTGCTATTTGTATTTGGTGACTGTTGAATGTCTTTTTACGTTTAGATGTAAACATGACAGCAACGCATTTTTCAGAATTAATTTTAATTTTCCATTTGTCGAGCCAATTTTGAGTGGTGGACATATGGGTATTGATGTATTTTACAGCATATTTAAAATTTTTGTTGGTGACGTAAAGGGCAGTGTCGTCAGCGAAAATAGCAATATTGGTGTTAATATTTTGGGGTACACCGTTAATAAATATGTTAAACAAAATTGGGGAGATAACGCTACCTTGTGGGACTCCAGAGTTAATATTAAATTTACAAGAGAGTTGACCGTTAATTTTTACTTGAAAGGTGAATGATTTGGGGTGGGAAGTTGTAGTTTATAAGTTTATGAATGAGACCGTCTATCCAAAATTTATCAAAGGCTAGGGAGATATCGAGAAAAATGGCTGCAGTGGAGGATTTATTTTTCTTAGCACTAGCGAGATTTTCAGCAAGACGATAAACTTGGTACAGGGCGGAAACTTAAACATGACAACGTCTGCAAACGTTTTATACCCTAATGTGTTTTGCATAAAGCTTCCTCTTCTACCCAAGCATGCAAATCTCGACATTTTTCTCCTACAACTGACAGCTTTTCCCGGTTTTGCATTTTATTACTCTTAATTGTAGTTCTGGATTGTTAATATTCTTTCTGTATTCCGTTTTGGTCGTTTATTGTGTTAAATTTCGTGTTTTTCCCGAAAAGGCGCCCTCCAGTGGACATTTTGGAACTAAATCTAACTCAGAATTTCAAGAGCCAGGAACTAAAATCATGAAAAGATAAGTGAAAAATAGGTTTTTCACAGTATCTTTTCATCAGCGGTACCGATACATATAAGGACATCAAGAGGATATATATATATATATATATATATATATATATATATATATATATATATATATATATATATATATATATATATATATATATATATATATATATATAAATGTAAAATAATATAAACAAATCAAACTAACAAAAAAAATTAAAAAGCGAGCATAGACTGCCAAACAAGTTAACTTAAAACCTACCCTAGCAATAAAATCATAAAACTTTTCAATAAAAGATTGCGCAGTGGCTGCATATCCTCATATTGAAAATGGACAAATATAACTAAAAATAAATAATCCAACAGAGCTATATAATTGTAAGAAGAATGCAGACAAATAAAAAAAACAGAAATCATGTACTCAGGACTCCACGCACAAGAGGCAAGAATATGTATTAGTGACGGAACTGAACCAGAAATAGGGGTAAGTCGTCATCAGGGAGCCTAACCAAATCAGTTACCTCAAGTGGAACTTTCTGAATAGAATGCAGGTATAAAGAATAGATATCCCAAGTCCCCGAGATCACCATTGAAACATTTAGTCAATAGAAAATGAAAAGATACAGACAACTTACAGTAAGGGCTGAACGCACCATACATGCAAGTACAAATACAATCCTATTGAAAAGCCAAAGATGCATACATACCTTAATTCCGTATGTGATGTATACATCTTTGGCTGCTGTTTCACCATAACCGTCACTAAACCACACCATGCCCGTTTACTAAATTTAGCTCGTGGTACCGAAATCATTTAAACTCCTTGATATTCTAAGCAATTTAGTCTAAAAACAGGAAGCACACATTATGAAACTAAAAGAATTAAAACTATAAGAAACTATTACAATGTGTTAATTATAAAACACATTATAAAACTTCCGAGTAAATCAGGTTTATTGCTTTATCTATTACGACCACTGATCCAAGTAGCGCACATCATAGCGCTCACCATTTTCAAGAAACCTCTGCGGCACCGAGCTGCACGCCCGCAAGCAACTAACTCCCAGTTTAATATGCGTAATTCTATGTTCTCATCAGCACGTCCCCCTTTATTGCGCATGCGCCAAGCACTACATGGAAAATTCTAGATTCGTCTTTTGTTTACGTAAGCATTAATTTTCGCGCCAAAACCTGTACGTCTAAAATTTATTCCCTCGATGGAATTTCAATTTAGTTTCGCGAATCGAGGTCATCTATTCTAGACGGGGAAAAACCCTTTTTTCCAACGCGTTTTGACAATGATTTTAATGTTAAATTTTATTATTCTGAGGCCCTCCTGTAAATTATTTAATTTCTATTATTTTCTAATTTATTCTTAACACACACACACACACACACACATATATATATATATATATATATATATATATATATATATATATATATATATATATACAGATAAAATACTATATTACTCATTCGTATATTAATTATATTAACCTTCATGCTTATTATATATGTATAATAATTATAAAGAAAAATATCGTTTTAATGCAGTTATTTTCACACAACGCGAATATAGAAAAAAAATCCAAAATGTTTACAAAAACTATATTTACCACTAGGAAGACCAGACAGTTTCTATATATGCGCTATAAATAACAAAAGGGCGGCTGCTAATTTTGAACTAATTAATATTCTTTCATTACACCGATGAGAATGAGGTGCATTTGTCTCTATGAATAATTCACAAAGCGAGAATCATTAAAACATTTGATATAAATAAGAGAGACAACAGAAAAATTGCAGAACTTCGTGGGAGGTGGCGATAGAAGCGAAAAAGAGAAATGGGACACGTTTGAAAGATGAAAATAAGGGGTAGAAATTTTATGACCACTAAACCAAGGGAAAGCACTATTAAATTATCAAACAAATAAAGCAGACAATTCTTGGGAGAGGCGGGAAAGATGAACTGAGAAGATGGAATAATTAAATGGAATTAAGGAATAATGGAAAAATATTGGGTGCTTGGAAAAAATGGTGTAGCGACTAAAATTGAAGCACGTGCAAAAATATTTCTAAGCATTAAATAAAGATAGAGAAAACACGTGAGTTACTAAAAATCTAATTTCGGTTTTCTAATCGAAAAATTAATAATTTTCAATAAATACTGAATTTTGGTAGACATAATTAAAAATGTCATATGTTTTTAAATAAACCAAATTTTTCACTCCGTTTATTTGGCAAAATATTTCATTTTAAATTTCAAATATAATAAATCTGAGAATGTCGCATGTAGTGTGAAAATAGAAGCTTTTCACGAAAAACCACGAAAATATACTTTAGATGCCACTTGTGTACATCTCCATGCAAACACTATATTCCGTGTGTTGCAAGAACTCAATTTCGTTTTGAAAGCTTTTCATTGATGCTTATTTTCAACCGCTTCAAAGAACGTGAAAAATAACCGTGATACAGATAGACTCAGAAGAAATGAAAAGAATTTTTCAATATCATACTCTATTCAAACCTGTTTTACTCTCAACCACTTAAAAGTGTAATAAATAATTTCATTTTTTACCGTACTAATGTAATTTATTGCGTTAGTACTGTAGAAATAGTTATTCATTAATAATATTTAAAGCAAAATGCCAAGGTGTCATCTGCCAGGTATTGAATCCGAAGATATTAGTTAGACTTAAAGAAATATACTATATATATATATATATATATATATATATATATATATATATATATATATATATATATATATATATGTATGTATATATATGTATGTATATATATATATATATATATATATATATATATATATATATATATATATATATATATATATATATATATGTATGTATGTATGTATATATATGTATGTGTATATATATATATATATATATATATATATATATATATATATATATATATATATATATATATATATATATATAAATATATATATATATATATATATATATATATATATATATATATGTATGTATGTATATATATGTATGTGTATATATATATATATATATAAGTATCTGCGCCGCCCTTGAATTACCAGAAAATTTAGACCATACATCTGCAGCATTTACATTTTCCTCCTATTTATCCATAGTATCCGGTAATTTTTTATAACAGAGTAGCATTTCAGTCCAATTACAACCTAAATAAACGCAACCCTTTCTGTTTTTCTATCTTTGAACAGGGCTTGTTTCGTCTCCTTCCTTCATAAGAACGAAACATATAGCTCTCCTATCTACAGTAATCATGCAATTAAAACTTCATAATTCAAAATAGTGAAAACAAACATTTATGTCCCGTATTTGAGCTCATTATTGTGCGGTTTTCTTTGTTGATTAATTAGAATTCTTTCGAAAGGGCGCTGGAATACGGGAACCCAAACGAATTTTAATTAATATATAAACTGCGTAGGAGACGTGAGCAGTTTGTCGGAGAGAATTCTTTCCCGAGAACTAGACACCCTTTGAAGGCGGACTTTTGAAAACAGACCAAGGATTTACGACATAATTATGAAACAAATAAGTGTTTGCTCGTTGTCTGGCAAAGAATGCTTGAAATCTTAACTCTCTCCGAGAACGGCTCTCATAACATGAAGTTTTATGATGCTTAATTAAAAGAGTGGAATAACAAACACAGCCCTGCCCGAGCCGAAAAAAAAAATTAAACCGCTGTTAGGGCCAGCCCTTCTTTGAAATTAATTCCACCCGTTTCAGCCTTTAATTAACAAACACGCTATAACTGTATTATGAATTAACGGAATAAATCAATTTAAATGATGTGTTTTGCACATTTTGCAGTTTTTAATTAAGTCTCCTGGTGAAAATTTCGAAGATTAAAAATGAAGACAAAAGAATTTTGTGTTACGAAACATTACACAGAAAGGCAAAGCTCTGAACGAAATATGAATAGGATTTGCCGCAGAATAAACAAACGCCGAAGAGGACACGGTACTGTTCCAAACATGCTTATCGCTTTTACAGCAACGAAAACATAGGACAGTGACGTTGTTATTTCCTTAAACAGAGTTTTAGTGCTGAGATAGAAACTTCAAAACCATTTTATTGATGAGATTTCTGCGTGAGATGAGAACAATAGTCATAAAACTCCTTTCCAATCTCAGAAATTATACTTTATTATAGTATTTAAAACTATGAGTTCTAATAATTAATTTTCAGTATTATTAAACCTATATAAGGAGTATCGTAATTCTATATTCTATGATGACTTTTTTCAGCAATTCCTTGTGAAATATGTTTCCTTAACATAAACAGTCTCATCTTTTGGTTACATTGTTTTGTCGAAGGTATTGCCAATAAATAAACCGGAAGTTGGACATTCACTACAGGTATAGTCCACCTCCCGCTAGAAGAGACATGACAGTTGTTGACGGACCAGTTTCTCGGGGATCTTCACTTCAGAGGAAGGCAATAGTTCAGTTGCTTGAATCTTTAAGATAGCTTAAGCCAGTCAGAGATAAAAAAAAAACTGGTTAGTTGGATTTGAAAATGGATCAGAAATCTACGCTAAACTCTTTCCAGAACGCCTGTTGACACAATCTTCAGATGATTATAGATAAAATAGTTTTTATACAGAGTTTTTCTTTATAATATTTATATCTTTTTTTTTGTTTGGTAATTTCAGTTACAACAATTATATATATATATATATATATATATATATATATATATATATATATATATATATATATATATATATGTGTGTGTGTGTGCATGTGTGTGTGGCTCACTTCTTTAATGTCCAAAGTTAGTTGCTTTCGTAGTCATCATATAAAATCAAGTCTTAATGCAGTCTATAAAAATCCATTGTTCTGTGTTTGGAAATTCTTTAATTATTGGTTTAGGAAAATATATTTTAGTTGTATTTTTCTCAAAGTAAGAAATATTGTAAAAACCTTCTGTATACACAAAAAATGAAACCTATGCCAGATGCCTTCAATGCGCGAACTCTATTATGAAAAACATCGGAATCGCCAGCTCAACGCGTCATCGAGTCTGGGTGTAAAAAATCGTTTGTATAAAATTTTTCCGTGATGGTTTCATCACTTGCGACGTGCCAAGTTTTTATGTACGGCCTGAAACAACGCACACTCATTATGAGACAGGTGGTTTTGGAAACATAATCTTGGAAATGACTGCCTGAAATCTACAAAACTGCACAAAAATGTGCCACCTGTAGGCACCCTGTGCCTACGTTGATGCTAACAGGTCACGCTGTTAGCATCAACGTATCTTTGTGAGTCATCCAGTTACAAAATGAAATATGCGAAGGATGTATGTAGAAATCGGCTTACTGATTCTTACTTTGATGACGTATTGGGAGTAGCAAGTAGCGTGTATAAACCTGATATGTCAAAAATAATCTAAAGTTTGTCTCAACATTAAAAATAATCAAACTCATTTTTAAATACACGTTTGAATACTTTTTAGTTTTTAGTTTTATTTTTTACTGTATTATATTATTAGGCACAGTAAAACCTCGTTTATCCGGAGTAACTGTGACCATAGGCAATCCGGACAATCGTAAATCAGGATAATCCAGGTAATATGGGTAATAAGTTAAACAAAATCCTTAACTAAGCAGACTTACCATTTATTACGATAAAAAACTACGTTTTGCATGAAAATTACATAGTATTGTTTACAAGACATTAAATAATATAAAAGTATCTTTTCACATCATTTCTCAACAAAGAATTGGTCCACTGTCTTCTGTTTCAAACATGTGTGACGTTTATAATTTAAAAAAAAAAGTCTACAAATCTGATCCGGATTATTCGGAGATCCGGATCAACGAGGGCCGGATAAACGAGGTTTTATTGTATAGTGTACTATGTTGGGGCTCGTGTAACGTATTCTGTGTTCGCGTAACGTATTCTGTGTAATATATGTATTCTGTGTCCATTCTGTAATTAAATCTGTTAAAATAATAAGAGTAAGTTTGGATTATTAGGCCTAAGATGTTTAGGTATATTAAAAACTATAATATAAATCAAGTAATATTCTCAGATATATAAAATAACTAGAATGTTTTAAACTTTGAACTTTTAAAACAATCAAAATTTAAAATTGGTCAAATTTATTATATGCCTAATATTATCGATGTGACAAATCTTAGAAAGAAAAGTTATTACAAATTTCTCCAAAATCAAGTTAAATTCTGAATTTCGCAACCCTCCCTCTCCCCTTGATTAGTTCTTCTTCAGACCGAAAAGTAGTAGTTATAATTATGTCTATAGAAATCCACAAATTGCGTTTGTGTATTGTCCTTAGTGTGTATTAATATGCATATGTGCACTGAAAAATCCAAAGCAACTCATTTATCTAAAATCTTTATCAACTCATTTATCTAAAATCTCTCATTCTAAAATCTTATTAAGAATGTTCTTCAGAACACAATAGCTGAACTACAAATATTATTCCCTAAGTTTTAACGTTTTTAAAATGTTCGCAGTTCTTAATTCGAAATTCCAATGTAGATTCTCGAATATGCTATAAATGTAAATATAGTTTTTTCCTCTATCTGAAGATGGATCAAAATATTTGGTTAAGGGTGTTTCCATTGTGAGATATTTAACTAAACACACCCTGGTAGTTATCTACAACCATCATTCCTCAACTTAGAATCAACACTTGACTGTTTAAATTCCATTTTAAACAAGTCTGCAATTACAGACTGCAATCAGCAATGCTTGATTTCTGCTATTCTACATTACTTGTCACTAACTCAGCAGAGACTAAAATATTTGGCTGAATCTCATCAACGTAATTTTAAATATGAAAGAAAGATTTCTAACAGTTAAGAAAAATGTATTGTGTTAGTGTTTAAGGAGTCTCGAAACATTTGTTGTTATTAAAAGTATCAAAATATAGCTGTAAACGAAGCCTGTATAATAACTCGGCTTCAACGTATGAATTTGTGAAACATACTTTCAGTTTTGTAAAGATGTATGTTAAACAGAAGGGGCGTCGAAAAGTCTATTATATTTAAAGTACTCAGAGTCACTCTTTCTAATAATGGCTCTTTTGAGAAACAAAAAAATTTGTAATGTACAAAGGATTCTCCCCAGTGTTAACTAGTATGTTTCCTTAACAACAAATGTAGATAAATGCATTTCATACAAATGCATTTGTCTGTATCTTAGGTTAACGATTTTTCACTTTCAAGGCAAAATTTAGTTTATTTTTTTCAATAATGGAGTGATTTTTCTTTTCTCAGAACTTTTAGAACTCTTTTTAATTTCAAAAGCAGAAAATACTTAACTACAAAAGTAGTTATTTGTCTGTAGAACACCACTTAGCACAGAAGTACACAATATCAGAAATCATTGAATGTCCGACATTAAGAATCTTCGTTTCCACTATCGATACCAAACTGACGGTCGATGCGTTGTAGCGCATGTTAGTGCACTCGATGCACTCAGCCTCAAGTGATCAGGGTTCAATACTGAGTTTGTATTGCAAAGCGGACATAAAGGGTTGTCGTAATCCCAAATCTATGCAAGTGTGTAGAAAGGCAGTCGTGTCTCATGGACAGTCGGAAAGAGCAACTGCCTTTTCTCTTGGCATGTCCAGTAGTGATTAGATGGAATTTCTCCACCGACTAAGTCAAGTTCTTTCGAGCAGTTTTTCGTGGAAATCTTTGGTCATCATCTTCTGCTCAATAATGGCAGCCGAACTAAATGAAATATGGTGTTGGGAGTCTGCAGAATGTGAGTACCTCTCATGGCTAGTTGATCGTCCATTTCATACAGCAGTGAGATGGTATCCTTTGCCTTGAAATCTGGTTTTCTTGAATAGTTGTCGACAGTCAACCCTTGAAGGTTGACTTATTCTTTAAAAGGATTTAAGGTCCTTATTCTTTTAAAAGGATTGGAAACTTATCAAAGTTTCCAATCACTTGAATAGACGAAGAGGTACTCCAAATGCCATCACTTCACCATCAAAGAATCAGCGATAATATCAGAGAAAGAAATAATGCAATAATAGGGTGCAGTGGACTCTAACACATTCATCACCCTTTAATTTGGATCCATCGATGAGAATGGGCAACCATTCATCCAAGGGATATTTGTAGACTTTGCGAACATGCTGTCTTTCATTTAATAAGTAATATGCCATATTGTTACGAGGATATATAATTATTTTTGTTGTATTATACCAAGGTAAACTATAATTACATAATTTATTTTTTATATTTAGCATCAAAACTTTTTTCAACGTCCTTCGCACGAAAAATCTGTACTATTCCTCCTACCATATATGTATCTAATGGTAATTTTTTATGCATATGGATATGCGTTTCCGTAACCATTGATAAGCAAACTAAAAAAGAAAAGTTTTATTGCATTTCTTTAAAAAGACGTAAAAATAATCACTAAAATTTAATTATCTGTAAAAAATACTGAGATTTTGTTTAGAATGCAAAGCAAAGTAATTTGTAAAAATTTTGAAATGTTATATAAGCGGGAATCAGATTTAAAGAACAACAAAATACAAACTAAACTGGTTTAAAGTTTTCTTTTTTCTCATTTTCAGCTTTATAAAATATAACATTTTATGAATAAATGTGCCCCTGTTAGAAATTTCGAAATTATTTTAATTATTGGCAATGACTGAACTTAAGTGCTTGTACAAGCCAAAGTCACTTTGATCGCACATCTATAGTGTGACTAAAGGTGAATTAAACAAAAGTATAATGCTTTTTTTCTGAGGTGATATTGCATATGATTTGAGCGACTGAATAATTTTTTTTCAATAACATAAATTATAGGTTTTTAAAAATGATTCAAGTGATTCATTCGGATTAATTTAAATTCATTATACATCGATTTCTTGTTATACGATGAATTCATGGCAAATTGTAATGTGTCTATGATATCTTGTGATTAAACGTTAAAATTACTATGATGAAACAACAAGTGACTCATAATTATTATATAGCCCATTTATATCTATTAAGTATTATCATTAAAAAGTTAAGTAACTGAAATTTAAAGAGTTTTTAGTATCTTAATTGCCATCCAAGAGATATTTAAGAAATATCTGGAAATAAATAAGTAATTTTCTTTTTACTTGGCATTTAATACCCTACACTTAATACAAAATTGCAGACATACATGTGTATAGAGAAAGTAAACTTTTACAAATTTTCTGCAGTTTGTGTTTAATATCCCTGTTTCTCTTCAAAATTTTAATTTTCTCTCGTACTATGTTTCAGAAAACTGTCAGTTTCTGACATATGTCAGTGATTAAATTATGCAGTAAAAGTCAAGTCCATACAAATGTATATTGAACACCCAAAAAAAGTACAAATATAGTCTTAAATAAGCCGAACTTTGGATAGGATATCATTTTTCCAAAGTTTAGATGATTAGGATACATGACAGTGATTGATTATGTTATAATATACTTCGCATGGTTAAATATGTCACTTGCAGGTACTTGAAGGAAAAAAAATGTGAATTATGTATAACGTAATTTCCCTACAGATATTGCAGATATTTTAAATTGAAAAGTTGAAGAATATAAATAAATTTGTTTCTTTATATGTGAAGTGGAATTTTATATTGTATTTCTTTCCACTTTGAATACATAGTTCAAGTATCGTTCATCTCGATTCTGATAAAACATTCACAATCTGATTTTGTATAAGAATATATAAATTTGAATATTTTACTCGGTTAAAAATAACGACTTCTATAAACTTAAGATTAAATACAACACTATTTTTTTCAGTACTCGGAAAATGAAGATTTTTCTACTTCATAGGTATATTTCAGTTGGAAGAATAGCGTTTTGGAGATTTGGACACCAGAGTTTGAATACCGCTCCAGGAACAACACAGCACAGCTTTTGGAAAGAATGAGAAAATATAGCTAAGGAGCATACATAAAGTATCCGTGGCAGTAAATTTTCTATTTTGCAAATTAAAAAATAAATAAATAAATAGACGGTGAAAACATAAAGCCAACATCTAGTATCGTTGGCTATAAAGAGATTGGGGGGGGGGGTAGGAATAGTACTTGGAAAATAAAATCTCTCTGGTAAATTTCTGTCGGAACAAAACCGGTTATGAGATTCAAAGTCTGCTTTTCGTATAGATATACCTGCTAAGCTATCATGCTTCAAGTTTAGTATCTTTATATAAAGTTTAGTATCTTTGTGTTCTTTCATTATCTGTCTCACATTCTCTATTTAAAACTTATTTTCAAGTTTTATTAAGGATATATTTTTTTCTTTCTTTGCAGCATCCTTTGACATTGGTTATGTATGAATATTTAAAGTACGTGAGTGGTTAATAAAATAACAGAAAATTGGGAGTAATTCCTGAAACGAAAACCAAATGTTTAAAATCCTGCTCGGAGTAGATTCATTATTACCGAAGATGCTTGCATTTCCGACTAAATGGCATGGAAATCTCAATCGGAAAAGCACCGTATACAAAATGGTATGGCGTTAACAGTTTGCACCGTAAAGGAATGTCGAGAAATCATCGTATTTTTGTGGTCCAAGGATGCGAAATATCGTGAAATTTACAGATGTATGCTCAAGTAGTATGGAGATACCTTCACTGGCGAAAGAAGGGTATACGAGTATGTACATATGCTTAAAAATGGGCGAACATCAGTCCATGATGACTAACTTTCCAATCGATGGGTATCAGAAAGGGAAGCATAATGGCTAAAAGTACAACCCATGTAACCCTAAACCGTTTGGAAATTGTTGGGCATCCGTATTTAGCATAGTTGGCCAACATTTCGAGTTGATCGTTGGATTTGGGGTTATGTTGAAACAACGGTTGGCATTGCATCTCACCCAACGGTTGGCTGTTAGTTTGGTGCGACCCTTGGGAGTGCAGGTCAATTCTGATTTCTAGTAGGACTATAACATTTTATGATTGTTGGCCCAACAGCAATTATATACAGTTGGGTTAATAACATTTTATAATTGTTGGCGCAGCACAAATATTATGTAGCTGGTTCATATTTATTTCTGGAAGCTCTGCCAACGTTAATTATTCCCCAACGTTGTAACGAAATTTTGGACCAACGATCTGTGTCACTTGGGGGTTTAATTCAATGGAATAAAAAATGTGAGAAGTGAATTAAAAATGAGTGAGGTTACATAGAAAAATGACTTGTCAGTTGTACCTTTAATTGAATTCTGTATTTCAAAATATTCGATTTCCCGTTACTTTTCAAGAACCCTCGTATTATGGACTCCGGATCATATTTTCTCTCCTCACTGTTACGGAAATCATGTGAATATTTTAAATTCATTGCAGTGAATCACTATTATCATATTAGTACAAAATGATGGCCATTTATTTGAACTGTAAAATATAGATTTGTCTACTAGTGTCGGAGTTATGTCTTATGCCTGATATGTTTGCTTTTATCTGTTTGAAGATTATTCAGCTCAAATTACGTGCTTGATCTGAAAGTACTTCTGTTAGATGTTATGATATACAGTGGTGGCCAAAATTGCGGACACTTTTTTTTTAAGCTTGAACGTTTTCAATTTTGAATGCTTATAAAAACAGTTACTCTTCATGTAGTGCACTGATAGATATATCAAACGGAAGGAAATTAAATGCTTAATTCCACACAATAAACATTGGTTAAATATTTATATTACAAGGGAATTTATGCGTTGAAACCAAACGCTTAAGGTCAAATCCCACGTACTTAGGAAGTCACTGTTCTATCCGCATTTCGTTGAGTATCCTTTAAATTTCAAGACAGCTGCATAGCGACGAAGCACTGAGTCAACCAATATTTGGAGCTCTTACTTCTTTATTATGTGGGTCCACGAGTCAATTATAACCTCAATTAATTCTCTTTTATTGGATGAACGCCTAAGATGTGCTACTGTTTTCAAAAGGAACCACAAATGTTTTATGGGTTTCAGGTCTGAGTAGTTACCTGGCCATCCCAGCACCTGTATACCATTTGCTGTGTACCACTGTTGACATATCCGTGTAGTGTGGCAGGGAGCTGAATCCTGATGGTAAAAATTTTACATGTGTTTATTCTGTTGAAATCAGTATTAAATTTCCTTTCGTTTGATATTTGTGTTTAGGTAAATGAAAAACAGCAAAATTTAATTTATGTATAGGTTAAATAGCATAATTAAATTTTAATTTATAGAATAAAAATGTAAAATATAAATGCACAAAGGTTCTAACACAGTGTATTGTGTTCGTACCCTGTGTTTACGGAAATGAACAAAAAATACTATTGAATATTATTATACAGGATTTAACCTAAAAATAAATGAACAAAGGTTCCAACACAGGCTTTTGCGTTGGAATCTTGTGTTTAGGGTAATGAAAAAGTAACACAATTAAATTTTATGCATGGAATTAAATACCGAATTGAGTTTTATTACGTGGATGTAAATGAAAAAATAAATGCCCAAAAGTTCCAACGCAGGGTATTGTGTTGGAAACCTGTGTTTGGGGAAATGATAAAAAAACACAATTAAATTTTATCATATAGGTTAAAAATAAAAAAATAAATGCCCGTAAATTCCATTGTGGGATATTGTGTTCCACTGTCTTTAGGGAAATGAAAAATAGCACAATTTAATTTTATTATATAGAATATAAATGAAAAATATATGCGCAAAAGTTCCAACGCAGGGTATTGTGTTGGAACTCCGTGTTTGTGGAAATGATAAAAAAAAAACACAATTGAATTTTATCATATAGGTTAAAAATAGAAAAATAAATGCCCGTAAATTCCAATGTGGGATATTGTGTTCCACTGTCTTTAGGGAAATGAAAAATAGCACAATTTAATTTTATTACATAGAATATAAATGAAAAAATAAATGCCCAAAAGTTACAACGCAAGTATTGTGTTGGAACCCTGTGTTTGGGGAAATGAAAAAAAAAATAAATTTTATCATATACGATATAAATGAAAAAAATAAATGCCCACAAATTCCAACGTATAATATTGTGTTCCAACACTGTGTTTAGGGAAATGAAAAATAACATAATTTAATTTTAATATATAGAATATAGATGAAAAAATAAATACAAAAAGGTTCCAACGGAGGGTATTTTGTTGGAACCCTGTGTTTGGGAAAATGAAAAAAAAGAACACAATTAAATTTTAACACAATTTGAAAAAACGAAAAATATTTAGAGTATTTTTTTATGCTTCTGAAAGAACAGTGAAAGTTTGGAAAGTAAGTGAATCCCTCTTTACAGGAAAAATAAAGCTGGTAATCTGGCAGTGGTGCGGAATTCTTCCCTATCTTTAACGCAAGGAAAAGAGGCTGTAACGATTTTCTTCCAGATTCATCTCGGCTCGTCCAATATTGAGTATTAGAGTATAAATGTCAGGTGAAGATGAGAAATGAGAAATGATCCATCAAAGAAGAGGATTAAGCGAACATTCTTCGGTCCGCATTCAGTCCACCGACAGATGAATATCAATCCATAATAAATGGCGACACAGAATCTGGGAAATAGTGAATTGGAAGGCAATGAATTCTGTAAATTAAAGGAATAGGCGGCATACGCCGTGTCTAACAATTAGCTGCTCAAGCTCTACATATCTTACTGTGAGAGGGTAATTATTTTATGTGTCATATCGATTATTTCGTTTGTTATTATTAATTATTATATTTGTTTTATCAATCTATAATAAATATCTTACCGTGAGAGTGTAATTATTTTATTTGTGATATCAGTCTATAACAAATATTTTGCTGTGGGAGAATAATTAATTTATTTATAATATAAATTAAATTATTTGTGCTGTGCTTTAAACTCAAATAATTTCCCATATGGAAGAAGATTGAAAATAGGAAAATATCCGTAGATAAATGTACAGAAAGTTGAGACTAAAAATGCCGTTTTCTTTCGGTTATTAACCATTCGATGGGAAGATGATCCTTTTCCCGCTCAGTGGAAACATCTGCCTGAAAGGCAGATTATAGATGGACTATCTCTTTTCCAGGTATTCCTAACTAGAAATTCAGAGGGTATTTGGGGTTTATTACATTTCATGGTAGCTACATTCCTCGAACCATTTCTCCTTAATTCTTGACCTCTTCTATTGAACAGAACAAATTATCACAGGCTATATTACGTTTCGTTTAGTAGAGACATTTAGTTAGTCGAACGAGTGATTGGGTTGGGATTTTTAATTTTTGCTCTCATTAATCTAATGTTTACCTGAATCATAGAAGGCTGATGTCACAAATCACCCTTCCAAACTGAAGACAAGATGTTGGCTGAGACATACCCAAGGGTGGGGGGTCCCAGCGTTGAATAAAGTAACCATAGCTGCCTGAGAGGCAGATGTTCCCACGAAGGGTTAATATTTCTGTAGTCGTAAATACTAAGGAAAAATTATATTGAATTCATGATTTAGTCGAAATGTTCGACTTTTGTAATGTGATGGTGCAAGTGAGACGATTGACAACTATGCCGGTACCACCGTTCGCAGTAGTCATTCCTGGCCGCTCTGTTCCTCACCTGGAATTCTTACCTGGAACTTAGTAAAATCATAGTTTTCCTTCCCCGAAAAAAACTCCCAAACATGAATTACATTCACGATCTTGAGAAACTAGTAAATTTGCAATTGCATTAACCTTTAGCTTACGGGGCCCATTTTCCCGATTCCCTCTGTAGAACGGGAAATTTCATATCCCCTTTGTAAGAACGGCCATTAAGGGGGTTATATATATATATATATATATATATATATATATATATATATATATATATATATATATATATATATATATATATATATATATATATATATATATACACTGCAGGCCACTGTAAATGCAACACCCTGAAGGAAACATGCAAATCTACATATATAAAACGCGTCGGTATGCGGCACAAAAATCGACGATATTTCTACACTCTGAATGGCAACGGCTGCAACTACCGGATGTAAACATTAACGGTTGTCCGCAATTTAAAACCGCGTGTATATCGTGGCGGCATATGTTACAACTGCTGATCTTTTGACAAAATATTTTTAGACCTATCAAATCCAGTATTTAGTCATGGACACTTGTTTGTAGGTTTATCTAGAGTCCGTTCTTTTGATTCTGTCACTGTACTATCTCCTACTTTTGAAATACTCAACTGTATATATCAAGAAGTTTTATGAATATCATAGTTGTACTCCACTTTATTTTAGTACTTGCTGAATTTTTACTTCATTTTAAAAGTGAAGATTTTTTCCCAACAATTTATTATTTGATATGATTAAGTGTAGATATCTGCATTATGAACAATAGTACATACAGAGAGTGATGTAATTCACACTATATTTTAGTACTTGCTGAATTTTTACTCCATTTTTTAAGTGAAAAAAATTTTCCCCAGCAATTTCTAATTTGATGTAATGATAAAGTGTAGATATCTTAATTCTGAAAATTGTACACACAGAGAGGGATGTAATTTTTAAAATCATTGGTGTTGGGTTTCTCAATCTTATCTTTAACTCTGTTCTGAAGTAATGGAAATTCACATTTTTTAACCATGATTTTTTAGAATCAGCATTATAGTGAATTTAGAAATGATTATAATTTTTTTGGCACTGATTATAATTTTTTTGGCCCCCACTACCCCTTAACAACGTATATTTATGATGACAGGTAATGGTAACATTCCTTACATAGGTTACTTTCAGTTGAGTTGTTTTGCACAAGAAAATATAAAACTAAAAGCGACCATGCTGGTCGCGCAGCGGCTAGTAACATGAAATTTACAACATACATTAGCGGAGGTGAGATATGCAAATGATTAGAATTACAGCGCAGACGCACATCACGAGCGGTATTTCAGCATTCAAAGCGCTATTTTAGGCTTGGAGATTTCGACGATTTCAAGTTTGGCAATTGAGTTTTTCTTGTGATTTTTTCAAAAAAACGATCAATAATGCCTCGTCGAAAACAGCGATCATCTTTTGATCAAGTATCCGAGTTCGACAGAGGAAGGATAGTGGCCTACCGAGATTGTGGATTATCTTTCAGGGAAATCGGTAGTCGTGTTGGACGAAACCAAACAACTGTAATGCGGATATGTGATCGTTGGATGCAGAAGGGTACGACGGACCGGCGTGTTCGATCGCATCCACCTCAGCGCACCACTTCACGTGATGACAGCCAAATTGCGCTCGTGGCAGTGACGGATCGCTCAGTCACATCACGAACCATAGCACAGCACATGCAGTCTGTAACGCATCATCCAGTGTCTGCACGTACCATTCGACGCCGTTTACAGCAGAGTGGTCTGTCCGCAAGACGTCCATTGCTTTGTCTACCCTTGACGCAGAACCACAGACGTCTCCACCGCCAATGGTGCGATGACAGAAGGATGTGGACGGCAGAATGGAATGAAATTGTCTTTACTAATGAGTCACGCTTCTGTCTGCAACACCACGATGGTCGCATTCGAGTCTGAAGACACCGTGAAGAGAGGATGCTGAACAGCTGCGTTATGCACCACCACACTGGTCCTGCACCGGGTATTATGGTATGGGGCGGTATTGAATATCACTCTCGCACACCTCTAGTACGCATTGCCGGTACTTTAAACAGCCAGCGCTACATCTCCGAGGTGTTGGAGCCAGTTGTCCTTCCTTACCTTCAGGGCTTTCCCACAGCCATATTTCAACAGGATAATGCGCGACCACACGTGGCACGCATTGTCCAACGGTTCTTCGTCAATCGCCATATTGAATTGCTTCCCTGGCCTCCTCGCTCTCTGTATCTTTCGCCGATAGAAAACATGTGGTCCATGGTTGATCTACGATTGACCCAGATTCCATCCCCAGCTACCACAGCAGATCAGCTTTGGCAACGTGTGGAAGCTGCTTGGTCTGCTGTACTCCAAGAACTCATCCAAAGTCTCTTTGAATCAATGCCGAGGCGTGTGGCAGCGGTGATCTCCAACAATGGCGGATACTCTGGCTACTGATTTTGGCAGGAACCACACTTCACAGAAGTCTATAAATTTAATCATTTGATACTTGGTCAACATGTTATCTACAAAATAAATTTTGTTATGATATCTCTTGTCTTTCTTGGTGTTGCAATTTGGGTGGCCAGCAGTGTATATATATATATATATATATATATATATATATATATATATATATATATATATATATATATATATATATATATATATATGTGTGACATTTCACCACATGATTTCCATAACACATTCAATAAGCAGAAACGAGGCAAAGTTCTATAAAACTGCAGTCCTTTATTTCATAACATTTGGGAGCGGATATCAGAGCGTCTTTCTAGCATGACGCGAAACATACAAGTGCTTACAAAGACAGACAATCGCAGACTGCCTGCTCTCTTAGTCAGGGTCTGTACCAAAGTCAGCGACTGTTTACATGAACACAGATGTTTTTCGTTGGTGGTATACTACTAAAGAAGCACATTGGGTGCGCTTTATCTTTATGATATTGTTTGACACTTTTGATCCTTTATCTCTGGCACCTGCAGCCATTATCTCTGAGATATTGTGAACTGCAGATTTTAGATGACTAGAGACGGGGTTTGGTTACTCCTTCTGGGCGGCATGGCTAATAATCCTATCAACTGAAAAGAATTTATTGTGTTATTTTCCCCACTGGAATTTGCAGATGTTCACTTGCTTTTGGGTGGGCTATTTCTGAGAGGAAGGGTCCTCTCTTAACAGATGTGGGACCCGAATTATAGAAATAGACGAGATTCAACTTATAATGTCAAGATTCAACTTATAATGTCACATCCCCCCTCCCAAGAGGCTATCATCCTATGCCTGCATAGGGTGAGAGACACCTGAGTGTGAGTATGTTGGGACCTCACCTAATTCACTCTGCAAGATCAACATTATAAGTTTTACTACTTCAATTTTTAAGTTAAGTCATAATCGATATAAAACTCTTGATCTGCAGTATCAAGCTCTTTATATCGACATACGTTAGCTGGAATTATAAATCTTTCCGTATCTCTGGAGAAGTTCTCCACCTATCTAAATTCCTCCATCTCCAGTCATCGTGTTCAATACCATAACAATACAATTACTCGGCCTCAAATTAATAGGTGCACAATTACAACAATAGTCTAATAGTAATTAAAAGTACATAATTATAACAATATTAGTGGGATAATAAAATATGTAATAATATAATATACTAGTATAGCCATGAAAAGAATAACATAGAAATGGTAATGGATATGGCTTAATTGAATCTCCATGCAGATTCATTATACCGAAAATCAGTTCTAATTCAATAGTAATCTACATGAAATCATACACAAAAACAATTCAATTCTGATACTTGTAAATCAATGCTAAATCAATACACAGAAATGATACATTAAATACTTCAATTCAGGTAAACGTAACTCAACATTAATTAAATAGGAAAACATATTGACAATCACGCACTAAATTAGTTCAATTCAGAAAAATATAACTCAATACTATTTACACTTCTAGAGCACTGGTTTACTCAGATAATAATTACTATTTATACAATCACAATAATGCCAGTATGATCATAAAATAGATAATATGATAATAGTGCGTAATAATGAAAAAGAAATAACAGGTGATATAATATAATAAAATCCTTACTAAGACACAAATATATCATATGAACACAATGCTTTTTACAATTATTAGATTATTCATCTCTTTCATTCCACTTAAATTCTCTCATGTTTTTTATTCACTATATTCTTTAATACAGGGGAATAACTTCTATTTTTCTTAATCTCAAGATCTCTTTCCTATACTCTTTTAGATCTCTACATTGAGCGAAAATTAATCCTTTCACCCTTCCAGTATTCATCTCTCTCAAGCTCAATTTTTCAATTACCTTATCCTTCTAACCTAGCTGTGGTGTTCTGACTTATGATGACATCTGCTAATCAGAGTACTAATTTCTCATGATAGCTTGTCTTTGAATAAGCCTGTCCTATTTAAATGAATTTAAGATTCTACTGAAAGGTACAAATTTCCTCCTTCCATTTTTTCCCTTAACTTCATAATTAAAAAAAATAATAAAATAATTCTGACAACTTCAGCTAGTTTGGTTAAGGTAACTTATTATTCGTCTCTTTTTACACACTCAAAGGAATCGGGGACTCGCTCTTTCCTCCCCCTCTAAAACACTACTCGTCGTTTGACCTACTTCTGTTGGGTGGGGTCAGGGTTCATACTGTTACTCCTCGCACGCTCTATAAGGCCTCAATGCTACAGGTAATTCTGACGTCTTAAAAATTTCTAGCAGGTTCCATATTCACTCTCCCAATATCATATTTACTTTTAAGCAAATATACCAATAAACGATGACAATAGAGGAAGGAGCTCCGACGATAGACTCATGTTCGCAAATTCAGGTAATTTATCCTGAATGGCATTCTGAGTCTTATAGTCTTCAGTCAAATCAAGTGTCTTCCTGATTTGCATAGACGTTTTTGGATGTTCATGTTCTCCATTGCCATTCGTTAGCATTATATCATCACAATTATTTTCAATACGACCATAATATAATTTAGTACAGTTATTATCATCAGGATATTCATTTATCAATTTACTCGACTTACATATATCATCACAATTATTTTCAATACGACCATAACAAAATTTAGCACAGTTATTTTCATCAGGATATTCATTTATCAATTTACTCGACTTACATATATCATCACACTCACTTATAACAGAACTATAATACTTTTTAGCACAAATCATATCATTAGAATTTTTAGTTACTCCCTTACTTGGGTTATATTGGTTATCTACAATTTTATTAGAATTATAAAAATATTTCGTCTCTATGAATATGGTACTCTCGACATCCTCCTGACTCTCATTGTTATTATTATTCTTATTTTTTATATTAGAATTGAGATGATATGAAACATTATGATAACAACTCGATAATTTGTTAAGAGTAATATCTAGATTATCCTGATATACACTACAATCACTTAATTTAATATTCAAGTTAAATAATTTCATATGTGGCAAAGATAATAAGATGTAATTCAAATGGGTATCTATAACATACACTTCAATAGTTTTGGTTAGATCACCTATCGTAGCTTCTACACTGATAATTTTAACAATAATAATCTTACCTTGCGTTTGTTGCACTGTTTGCGGTTCCATGGGTCTTTCTTTATAGGTAAGTCCAGGTAGCCAAGATTTTGGCATGATTGTCACATTTGAACAGGTATCCAATAAACACGGAAAGTTCTTACTGTTTGATACTCGCAACATAGTCTTTAAGAATTGTCCGTTATCATCACTGTGTTCTGGATTCTCTAAACACCATAGTTGGTTACTATCCATTTCACTAAAGTATTGCAGCAAGAATCTATGCGATGAGCACATCACTCAACGTGATCACAAATACACACACACACACTTTCAAAACACTAAAATAACACTTCGTAGCTCGATGACACTTAGGGCCACATCACAGGCTAATCAGAACCTTTGACAATCGCATTGCCCGTCATAAATAATACTTGACGTGCACACATAATCACACTGATCTATATTTCATTTTTACACAATCTAATTGGATCTGTGAAGTCGGCAGGGTCTGTCTAATCAGTAATAAATTTCTGTGCTCATTCATTACTCTCTTGTTCTGCCACATTCTGTCCAGGTAAACTGCATCTCGAGGACTCACCACATAACACTGTACAGCTTTCCGACACGAATATTTTTCTTCTGAATATCGGAGAAACATTGCCACTCTCAAAAGGGTTTAGTCCTGATCTCTTGTCAGCCCCTGTAGTCTTAGGCTGCAGAGAAAGTTCATTTTCTCCCCTTACTTAGTTTGTCCGAAGCTAGTACGACCTCTGATTATCACCGAACTCCTTCCATCTTGTATACGAATGAAAACGAAACTGTCTTTCCACTGCAACACCAGTGAGCTATTACAGCACTGTCTTCCTTCGTAACGGGGGTGCAATATGACACCCTCCTCGGTTCGGTGTGGGGAATTGGAAAGCAGGGCTCGTCCGCCATGTTTGTCCTTCTTGTCTTCTATTGCCTTAAAAATGCATATAAGTTCATTTAATCAATTTGATTTCTTCTTATTAAAATCCATTAGGTGTTCCTTCGCAAAGTAACAATCCTGTCGACTTGTGACATTTCACCACATGATTTCCATAACACATTCAATAAGCAGAAACGAGGCAAAGTTCTATAAAACTGCAGTCCTTTATTTCATAACATTTGGGAGCGGATATCAGAGCGTCTTTCTAGCATGACGCGAAACATACAAGTGCTTACAAAGACAGACAATCGCAGACTGCCTGCTCTCTTAGTCAGGGTCTGTACCAAAGTCAGCGACTGTTTACATGAACACAGATGTTTTTCGTGGGTGGTATACTACTAAAGAAGCAGATTGGGTGCGCTTTATCTTTATGATATTGTTTGACACTTTTGATCCTTTATCTCTGGCACCTGCAGCCATTATCTCTGAGATATTGTGAACTGCAGATTTTAGATGACTAGAGACGGGGTTTGGTTACTCCTTCTGGGCGGCATGGCTAATAATCCTATCAACTGAAAAGAATTTATTGTGTTATTTTCCCCACTGGAATTTGCAGATGTTCACTTGCTTTTGGGTGGGCTATTTCTGAGAGGAAGGGTCCTCTCTTAACAGATGTGGGACCCGAATTATAGAAATAGACGAGATTCAACTTATAATGTCACACATATATATATATATATATATATATATATATATATATATATATATATATATATTTATATATATATATATGTGTGTGTGTGTGTGTATATATATATTCATTAATGGGCTTGTAACCTTGGGATACATGCTATCCCACCCCGTAAGGAAAAGGCTAAGCTTTGTATGTTGAGGCATGTGCAATGAAATTGCACATATAGAATTCATCATTTTAACCCCATAATTTACAAACTTAAATTTATGCTACGTAGTAATTCCTGTTACCAGTCGCAGGTCCACAAATCAAGTATTTTCGGTGTAAAAGTTCATCATATACCAAAACAAAACCAAACCAGTTGTGATGCGGCAGAAATAGAAACTGTGCTCATACATCTTTGTATCATGATTGCAACAGTGTATACATTGAAGTAGTATGAACAAGATTATCCAAGAGGTGTTTTAAAATGACACAAAAACGTTGTTGGCGATTTTGTTATAAGAGCACTATTAAGATAAGCCAGAATTACTCCCTTTACGGGGAGAACATGTCAACGTCCAAGCCTTTGTCGGGTTTCGAACAAAAACCCACTGCGGGGAAGCTCCCAATGCTAACTACTATATATGTCGGAGGAAAGATGTGTATAAAAAATTATTTATAATGTTAAGCGCGTGGCTTTTAAAACCATATCACACACTTTTATCAAGAAATAGTGATAATGTAGGTATTTTGTGTCTCACAAAAATTCCGAACTCTGAATAGAATGGCGTTATGCGTAAGCAAGGAAATAAATTTAACATATCGTTCTAACATGATTGCAACATATGAAACAGTCAACTTTCATTTACTTTGCAAACTCATTTTGAGTAGTTTATTTTCTCATGCGTGTTCAAATGCTTTCACATAGATGACTGCTGCGTTCAGCTGAAAAACTAGACAAAATAATCGTATATTTTAAAGGTCCCAAAAAATCGCTACATTTTGGGTTTGAAGTGCGTATGTACTTACGAAACCAACTCAACATTTGTTAATTTCTTAGCAAAAATATGCTTATTTTAACTGCAACTTAAAAGCTTTAAAAAGCAAGCAAAAATTTTATAAGCTTCACCTTAATTTATTTATCACGTTTTATGTTCCCTTCTCAAAGTATGTGAGGCATTTAATGATACGAAACATCTAACCGTCTATATAGTGTATAAGTAAGGAATTTTTGCCTTCACTCGGTTTCCTATTACCCGAAATTTGGCCGCGAAATTCCTTCCTTCATTCGAAGGCGGGTGCGTAAATCGTGCATTGATCTCAAAGCAGATAAAACATCTGCCGCATTTCCCCACACATTATGGAGTAAGGTAAACACGTAAAGCACATTAGGGGTGAATTTTTATCCAGCGGAGGATCTCCTAACACCTGCTTCAGTAAATAATCTTTGATTTACTCCTCGTTGCATGCTCATCGCCAAAATCTGCATATTTGTAGGTACAATACGTGAATTTCGTCGAAAGTGGATTTGAAAAAATATTAAACTAGCCGTAACGCACTGGGTACCTTCTAAAGATTTTGCTCTAATTTTGATATTGCCTCGTAAAAGAAATTTCATTTTCAGAGTAGAACCCTTCAATGTTTTAGTCCATTCGTGCTCATTATAATTCAAGTATATCATATTTGATAATTTCTCATTACTTCGATAGGTAACTTCAATGTGTGTACGTAATGTTACTTTTAATTACGAAAATTAATTGCAAAAATGGCCACCATTTCTTTAAAAATCGAAATGGTTTAATGTGAAAACAAATTCTTCTTTCAGCCAACAGATGGCAGGAATAATGTCTTTAATTAAAATGTATCTCTCCTCTAAAATTCATGTAGATCTTAAGGCAAAATATGACAAAATATTGATGTAAATCAGCTTACCTACCGTTCATGTATTTACTATTTTTGAGTAGGGGGGATTCCTCCTCGAACAAACACATTCGCAATCAATGAAATAAAGGCAGTAAAAACTAAATTTGCTTTCCGAATTGTGAGAAAATAAGTCGGAAAGTGACGAATACGTAGTATTCTACCTATTGGACTAATACTACAGCGTAGTATTTTACCTATGGGATGGCTAAGGGCCTTATTATACAGAGCCGCTCGAGTGGCGAACGCGAGCCACAGAACAGACGCACGGGCTGGCCACAGGTGTGACACATCCAAGCCACAGCAGTGGCCCGACCTAACTTCCGTGTGCTTTTTCATGATTTCATTCCTTTTTTAGTATTCACGATGTCTTCGTCAAGAGAAGAAGATGATTTGTGCTTGCTTCTCTTACTGAAAAAAGGAAACGCAGACAGAAAAGCACTTTAGTAGTGCATCCCTTATTATTAGGAAGGGCCTAAAAGGTAGTTTTCAGACACTGTAAGACGATTTAAGAGCAGACGACAAGTTGTTTTTGGGTACTTCCGGAGGTTTCTGGAGTTCAAATGTTATACATTCCTCTCGAAGAAAGAGAGAATCGTTGTACACCCACATTAAAAAGGGTTAAAATTTTGAAATTTTTTTGTGATGGTTAACCATATAATTTGTAAACAAGATCGCATCATAAAACTTCTCACAAAGTGTTTAAAATTTTTTAGAAATTAGTTAGAATTGGCTTTAACCCTTCAGCGGGGGCGCCAATTTTTGGGAAACCAGCAGACGCGCGTGGCACAAATTGCAACGTCTCTTTCAACCTTGATTATTCTTTCTGTAATGAACTTTTTTTCTTCAAATTGAAAATAATAATTCTGCGTTTTTGACAAGGTATAAAATGATGATAATATTGAGATATATTTATAATTAAAGGACAAGGAATGCAGATACAATCGCCTTATTTCAAAACTGTTCATTTTATTCGATCCAAGGACAACTTGCGAATTGTTTCCTATTATGTCTAAAAACCTAAAAACAATGAGATTGTCCATCTTCGTGATATGCGGGCTACCGTGTAGTAGCGGCACATTTGATCGTGTACATCAAATCCTGCTTTTGTCGTATCGTAATCCAGTATAATCGCTGTTTTACCACGGTTAAATTACGACTAACAATAAATGGAAAGGAATACAAGGGTCAGAAAATCAGACTTGCATTAGAAAGGGTGTAGCTATAAATAGAAACTGCTTAGAACATTCAAACCTTACATGTAAAAAAAAACCATTCAAAATTACGAAAATGTTGCACGTTGTACACTGGTGCGCCCGCTGAAGGGTTAAACTGTAGGTCCCGGTTTAAATCCCTCTTGTAGCAAAATATTGGACCGTAGCTTGTCATAGGGACATGACAGTAGTGTCACGGACAGGGGCAGGAGAATTGAAAATTACAGGACAAAGTAAAATAATTGCTAAATGTAAGAAAGAAACAGGGCAAATGACGGGCAATAAAAAGAGAAGGGAAGAAAGCCAGCAATATACCGAAACGAAATTTAGAGATTGTGTTTGTAGCAAGAAATATAAGATAAATGTTGAAGAGAGTGAGTTTCACGAATAGAAGAAAAGAAGAAAGGGAACACTAAATTTATGATGGCTATAAAACAGGCTACTCTGCTTGAAGCCTTAAGCATGGGAAAAAAGTTAAATTAGTGGGAGAATTTTATAAATCCCGCCCTCGATGCGCATTGGTAAAAAGGGGATTGAGAAGAGGCAGCCACGGGCGAATGGCGATGGCATGGTAATAATATGACCAATGGAAATTATAAGAGGCGGAGTCAACATTAATAAGAAAATAATATGAAATAAGAAAGGAAGACAGATAACCTAAGAAGGAGAGTTAGTCAGAAGTTTTTGAGATATAGAAGTGGTGTCAAGGCACATATACCTATGAGGAGAGTGAGTTAGAAGTTTGGAGATAGAAGTAGTGACAAGCGCCCAGTGTCCCGTGCCGAGGGTCTGCAAGGAGTGAAAGAGTTAGAGAACCGATGATGACAGTGCCCCAGTGTCCCGTGTAGAGTGTCTGCCATGATTGACGGAGCCTTATACCAGACGAAGAAATTGCCCTATTTCCGTGCGATGATAAATACAACGAAGTTCGTCATTACGAGTGCCAGCTGACCATTGTGATTCGACAGTCATCTTTCGAGGTACCGACTTTGCGTTTCCTTTTTATATTGCTATCATTGCTTCTCAGTGTGCAGCCTTAATAATTAATATAGAGCGTGATGAATATATTGTTTGAATATAAAATGTTAAGGAGATGACCGATAATTCGTAAAAAACAATTTAATTAATATGAGGTTATGCTTATATATATATATATATATGAATTAATTTAGTAGTAATAAAGTTGAGAGTAATATGTGTAGATGAAGTACGAAAGATTGTCATAATAATTGAATGAATTAAATACATGTGTCGTAGTAATGAAGTTGAGAGTAATGTGTGTAGATAAAGTACGAAAGATTGTAATAATCATTGAATGAATTAAATTTAGGTGTTGTGGTGAATTAATTTAGCAGGAATGAAGTTGAGAGTAATATGTGTAGATGAAGTACGAAATATTGTCATAATAATTGAATGAGTTAAATATATGTGTCGTAGAGAATTAATTTAGTAGTAAAGAAGTTGTGAATAATGTGTAAATGCCGGAGGAAATATTTAGTAACTTGTAGCGTATTACTTATGTGTTTTAATAATCAATAAATTTGTACGGAGGTGTACTATGTTGAGCAAAAAATCAGCTGGACTGTAAATAAAATAAAAAGTTTAATAGCGTGGCATTGTTTGCCAATAGGAAACTCCGCTTGTTCCCGGAGCTCCTTCTAGGACGGATACAGAGTTCGTTCTGAGTTATTCATGCCGCTAGAGGGCGAATTGGGTGGAGGCGTTACGTCACACATTATTACGTAACATACACCCGCGTTGAAATTGTGAAAATTTCAAAATACACACAGTGATACATAAAAATATTAGAAAAAGTATGCAAATAACAAGTTAGCACAAAGCACATTACAATAATAAAAAATTAAGAAATATTATGCAGTATTGGAAAACACATTAAACATATAACTTATTTACAATAATCATAAAAAGACTGATCATCATTTACAGGTAATAAACAAATTTGAGTGATGCCTCGTTTTACCACTCCATTAGCTGTTTTGATGTATACAACTCTAACAGCGTTGTCCGCACCTTTAACTATCTTTTCGATGCGGCCAAGTTTCCATTTGTAAGGAGGCAAATCTTTGTCCTTAAGTATAACCATGGCATTGGGTTTAACGTTATCTTTTAGAAACATCCATTTGTTTCGCAAGTTTAAATGATTGAGGTAATCAATTGACCATCGCTTCCAAATATATTGGACGAATTTTGTGGTTCTTTGCCACCTTGTAAGATAATTGTCTGGTTTATCAATCATTGTTTGTTCTGCAACAGAATTTAATGGACGACCAATTAAAAAATGACCTGGGGTTAACGCAATTAAATCACTGGGGTCTGTTGACATTGGACTGATTGGTCGGCTATTTAAAATCCCTTCGACTTGTGTAACGACTGTTAGAAGTTCCTCAAATGTTAATTTAGATGAACCAGTTACTCTTCGAAAGTGGAATTTAAATGATTTAACCCCCGATTCCCATAATCCACCAAAGTTTGGAGATCTGGGGGGGATAAATTTCCATGTAATACATTCAGATGTTAAATAATTCGCTAAAATTTCCTCTGAATTGCTCATAAGTTTGTGCAACCTCTTTAACTCTGAACTTGCCCCAATAAAATTCTTGGCATTGTCAGAGAATATACATGAACATTTTCCTCTTCTTGCGAAGAAACGTTTTAATGCTGCTATAAGAGCCTTTGATGTTAAATCTGTCACAAGCTCTAAATGGATTGCCTTAGTGGCAAAACATATAAATATTGCTACATATACCTTTTGAGATGTTCCCTTACGTTGACCTTTATAATTTATAAGGAAAGGACCACAGAAGTCAATTCCGCAGTTGGAAAATGTTGGGCTTGGAATGACTCGCTCGGCTGGTAGATTTCCTAACAACTGATTTGAATTAATTGGTTTATTTCTGAAACAAATTACACAGTCATTAACAATTTTTATTGCCAGATTTCTGCCTCCTATGGGCCAAAATTCTTTTCTGACATGCAAGAGTGATTGCGGACCTACGTGCAAGTTTTTCTTGTGGAAATATTCCATAATGATTTTAGTGAATCTATGCCTAGCGGGTAAAAGCTTTAGGTGTTTTGAATCGTCGTTCAGTTGAGAATTTTGTAATCAACCCCCAACTCGAAGAAGCTCATCTTGATCTAAAAAAGGATATAAATTCCTTACCACTTCCTTGCACTAGTTCCTCTGGATAGGACATCAGCAGGATTGGTTTCAGAAGAAACGTGTCTCCAATCATAGTCAGGACACAGTTCGTTAATTTGTGTAACTCTGTTGGACACAAAGGGTTTAAGTCTTTCATAAGGAGTTTTTATCCAAGCTAGAGTTATCGTAGAGTCCGACCACAGGTACACATGATGGAATTCAACTTGAATGACAGAGATGATCTTTGCGACTAGATGAGCTAGTAGCAATGCCGCACATAATTCCAGCCTGGGTATTGTTAAGGTTTTTATCGGAGATACCCTGGATTTAGAACACAACAGTGTTGTTTGCTGCTGTCCTTGGCTGTTTTTTGAGCTTACATAGATTGCTGCTCCATATGCCCGTTCAGACGCATCGCTGAATCCATGTAAATGAATTATGATGGGATCTGCAATGATCACATGCCTAGGAATTTTCACTTGATTTATAGGGGGAAGTTCGTTTAAGAATTTAAACATTCTTTCATATCATCAGGAGGAATTGGATCAGACCAATTTAACTTTTCCCTCCACAGATTTTGTAGAAATATCTTGGCCTTTGTAACTACTGGTCCAATAAGACCAAGCGGATCAAACAAGCGTGCTATAGAAGATAGAACATCCCGTTTTGTGAAGCTTGCTTTAGAGTCTACATTAACCTTAAAGGTTAAATTATCGGAGTTACATGCCCAAAGCATACCGAGAGTTTTCACGGGATCAGAATCTGAAGAGAAGTTATATTCAGCACCTTTACTGTCATTTAACAAGTTTGGGTGGTTGGATACCCATTTATGTAACTGCATTCCACCTTTATTCAATACATCTATTAACTCAAATTTTAAGGAAATTGTGTCTTCTAAATTGTCTGAACCTGACAAAATGTCATCTACGTAGACGTCGGTAAGTAAAACTGCGGACGCACGAGGAAAATACTTCTGCTCATTCTCAGCTAAAGCCTTTAAAGTTCTCGTCGCCAAATACGGGGCGCATGCTGTCCCGTACGTAATTATACGCAATCTGTAAGTTTCAACAGGGGAGCACTGACTTGATTTCCACAAAATTCTTTGAAAATCTCTATCAGATTCTTCGACAAGAATTTGCCTATACATTTTAGTAATGTATGTACTAAATACATATTTATGTGTTCGGAAACGAGCTACTATTGAAAATAGATCCTGCTGAACAAGTCCACCATTCAGGAATATGGAGTTGAGACTTATTCCATTCTCGCACTTGGCTGATGCATCAAACACGACGCGAAGAGGGGTAGAAATGCTCTCTGGGCGGAAAACTGCGTGATGCGGGATGTAATATATTTCACTACAGTTCTCGCAGTCCGAAACCTTTTCCATGTGATTTAACGCAATATATTCATTCATAAATGTTTTATATAAAGTGGACATAGTTGGATCTTTGTCCAATTTCTTCCAAATGGAATTTAGACGTCTTTCCGCCATTGATTTAGACTCTCCTAAACTAGAACGTGTACCTTCCTTAATGGGCAATCGTACAATAAATCTGCCGCTATCATCTCTTTTGTGAGTGGTAACAAAATGTTGCTCACAATACTCCTTTTCAAATGCTTGAGATTCATTTGTATCATCCCCGGGAAAGGATTCCATCTCAAAGAATTTTTTGACAGAAAGTTCTAAAGAATCTCTTTCTGAAATATGAGCAAGACCAGTAAAATGGTGAGAAGCTGCATTTTCCACAGTCCCGGTAACCAAATAGCCGAAAACACTGTTCTGAAGCATCAAATTATTATCATATGATTTGAATTTTTCAGCCTTAAGCAATTCAAAAAATATCTGACAACCTATGAGTAGACTGATTCTACTTGGAAGATTGAATGTATTGTCAGCAAGCTTAATTTCGCGAGGGAAATATACGCGAGAAATATCAATCTTCTTTACAGGCGTTAATTCTGTGATTTTAGGTAGCACAAGGAATGATAATGCTTTTGAAAAGCTGCCCTCATCATTTGAAATTTTTGCTGTTACTTTATTTTTTACAAAATATTCTCCTCCGTTTATGCCTGAAATGGAGGAATTGCATTTTTCTTTCTTTAATCCCAAAACATCTGCTATTTCCTGTGTACAAATTGATACTGAACTTCCGCTATCAAGAATTGCTTTTACTTTTATTTTTTCGCCAAATGGGTTCTCAATATATAACATTGTAGTGCATAAAAGGCTGCTCGTAGCTAAACAACACTCTTTGACATCTGCTGATAAAGTGGCGCCTATGGTTTTGTCTGATGCGAGCAACCGAAATGATGACTCATTTTGAGCGGGAGAGATATTTATCGTGTCAGAATACGGAATGTTTTCACAGTTTTGATTTGAATGTATAGCGGCATTCGACGGGGCGGGATACCTATGAAGGAGCGTAAGGTGGTTTGTCTGTTTACAAACGAAACAAGAACTTTTAGAATTGCAATTCGATAACATGTGAAAGGCACTTAAACAGTTATAACAAAGTCTATGTTTTTTAACAAGATTGACTCTATCTTCCAGTTTCATTTCTTTAAATTTCTCACAGTGAAATAATGCATGGGCTTTGGTTTTACAAACTACACACATCTGAGGTGATTTATTAGATTTAACGAAAAGGGATTTGAATCGTTCGGAATTTGGCTTGGTTGAGATGTTAACATGAATACTGTTTAGAATTTGACACCGTCTTTTTAAAAATTCCAAAAATGCATCGAAATCTGGTACATCGTTATCCTTCAGAGTTAATTCATAACTTTTTCCCGTTTCGCGGTCTAATTTTTCAAGAACAATATTCAATAGTAAAGCGTTAGAAAATTTGTCTCTTTCGAAATTCAAAATTTTCAGTGATCTAAGATTTTTGTTTATATTATCCAACAAGTTTCGAAGCTCTTTGGCTGACTCATGTTTGATAGATTGAAGATTTAGAATGTTTCTTAAGTGACAGTCGACGATGATCTTTTCGTTTTCGTACCTAAGCTTTAGTGGTTTAAATAGGGAAACATAACTGTCATCTGAGGTTTCTATATTTTTTGCTTCTCCCTTTAGTGACCCACGTAGATAGTGAAGCTTTTCGTTTTCAGAAAGTTCTGAATTTTCGTCAATTAGACTAATAAACTGGCTATTAACACTAGTTCCATTACTCGAATTTTCCGTTAAAAATAGGAAGAGGGATTTTTGGAAGTTTTATTGACATTCTTTTCAGCTGAGCATTGTTAATCGAATTCGAATCATGAGTAGAATTGTCAGAATTTTTATTTAGATAAGCAGAATTGCTCTTACTGATTTTAAGTTTATTAATCAAGGTTTTCAGACTCACCTCTGAATTTTGAAACTCCTCATCTAGCTGTGACAACATTTCCTCAGTTTCTTCAAAATTCTTTTCATTGACTGTTTTATAATAATCATCTTTTAGAACTTCGAATTTTTCTTAAAGTTTCGAAAGTATATCCAATTGGGCCTGCAGTTCGGCGATATCGTCACTATCATCACGTATATTAATCTTCTTCAACTGTCCCTTTATATTACCGCGTTTCCGGTTAAGCGTTGTAATAACTGACTCAGTAGTCATTATTCTTAAGTTTGAGCAAGGTAAGATTTAATGCACTGGTAAACCCTCCGGGTCGCTAGGACCAAAATGTACGGAGGTGTACTATGTTGAGCAAAAAAGCAGCTGGACTGTAAATAAAATAAAAAGTTTAATAGCGTGGCATTGTTTGCCAAAGGAAACTCCGCTTGTTCCCGGAGCTCCTTCTAGGACGGATACAGAGTTCGTTCTGAGTTATTCATGCCGCTAGAGGGCGAATTGGGTGGAGGCGTTACGTCACACATTATTACGTAACAAAATTAATATGTCAGTATAAACCAGAGTTGTTTCCATTATTTGGGAACCACAATCATTAAGCAATGAATTTAAAATCATAATTAACATTAATAGTAGTATTAATATCTAATAACCCCCAATTAATCACAATTATATTTCTCACTACCACATAGCTCTCCAAACCAAACCAAACCTCAAACTGGAGGTGATGCTATAAAACGCGTTCAAACTTTCAAACTACGTTATACTGGTTTAAAAAAGATCTCCTAAAAGAAACACGTATGTGACGGATTAAAGAAGTATGTGTAAAGAAAAACCAAAAATATTTCTAAACATTCCATCTGGACTTATGTGTTACTCTTCGCAGTCGTAGTTTTAATCAATTTCATACTATTACTCATAAACTTTATAGTAGTATTTTATATAGTGTGGGGTGTAACTTTATATAATGTGGGGGCAAGCATCCTCGTGGTGTATCCTGGTCTAGCCAAATCTGTTACAGCTTTGCCGCTCTCCATGCACTTTGAACGTGGTTGGGACAAAAATAAACGTACTTTTAAGGATTTGAAACATTTGAGAGTGTCCCAGTGGAATGCCGACGGGTTTTCCGAAGAGAAGATGACTTGATTTTACCTTGAAGAACCGAGATGTTTATATTTTCATAATTGCTGAAGTAATTATGAAAGAAGTATGTGTAAGTCCGGGATTCCTCACGCAGGAATCCCGGACTGAACTTTCGGATTCTCCTGACTGTTTCTTGTATGCCTTTGGACAACCAGTGACATATATTTATCTTGGTGGATGCCCTGTACTATCAGTTTTCAATAACTGTGTTTTAAAGTATTGGAGAGCTCCAGGTCTAATGGCCAAATGACCGGCATTTGAAAACAACAGACAACACTTTATTGTATTCTAGGATGTCGTCAATGATTAAATAAGATTATGGATCAAGTCATTGTCAGTAATCATTTATCAGTGTTTCACATGTTTGCCATTTCCTTTTTCCCAAATTTTTAACGCCCGGTGGACCCGAGAAAAATAATTAACACTTCCTGCGTGACATCATCCAATCTCAAGTTCAAATACACATAGTATAAATTTATAGTTTATATTTAAAAATTTCGAATTAATAAAAGGATAATGTTTTATAATTATATTCTGTTAATTTAAATAAAAATGTTCCAGACATATTTATTTTCCGAATACTATAGCAAATCTAACAAACTTTTATACTTTATAAATAGTGTTGGCATCGCACCCTGGCAAGAAAATTGATACAACTCAAAAATGCAGCATTTGAGAAAAATCAACTTAAAGAATACTATAAAACTTACATTGAAATATCATAAGGTTCTTTTAAATTTCATGTATTTATGCCGGTAAATTCTATTATATTCTATAGAATAGTAATATGGATCTGTAGTCGTCGAATGTAAGGTGTTAACAGGTAAATATAGGTGAGGTCTTTAAGTTATTTTTTTGTTTTGTTATAATCCCTCATGTAATACTTATGCCACTTTTCAACCCCAAATATATTTTTTTACTTACTGTAATACGAGGGATGGAACTTTAATAGTGACAACACTGTTGTATAGCCCCCACGCAGCATAATCCATGAAGGCAACTTATACCACGCGTACGTCACATACCTGCCTCACCTCCGAGCGAATAAGCTCTCCCCACAAACATCACACGCCTGCACAGTGACAGGGTGAACACAATCCTGTTTTACTACTTACCGGTCTATCGTATCAAATAATTGGTTGCATCGTACTGATGGAAAGGAAATGCTTGTCCGCACACTGTGGCTGATGTGTTTGTTCTCTGAGACTGGGAGGTGCTCTAAAATCCCTCACATTAACTGGTCTCTGTGACTTTGATCTGATCTCCAAGTTAAAAGAACCGCTCTGTAGATTCCACCAGAGATTCTGCAGGCTGTAGACCACTCTTTTCGAACGATCAACAAATCAGGTGCTGCCAATGATATACTGCAGCTTCCGGGACGTTAGTAATGGGTGCTAAACAGTGCTGGATACTACTTGGAAGGGCCATAAAAGTTTCAGCCCTGTATCTCTGCTGTATACTTTGTACATACCTAGTTGCTACCATTAAGGCTGCTATGTACTAAGAAAAAAATCGTATTTCCCTTTTCCCCTTCTTGCAGACTCTTGTGGTGGGAGGAGTCCAGTTGACAGTTCAAGAATTCCAACCCCCTTAGGATTGACATTTCTGAGAGATTGTAATGGCTCTCTCTCTATAGGGGGGTTAAGCGCTGCCACCCAATTTTTTATTTAAAATATATTTTTGTCAACTACTTACAGGTACATAAATGCTGATAATCAAATAAAATTGGTATTGTCAGATAGCCTGAACATTTCTGCAACGTGCTACAAGATTCAGTTTACAAATTTAATCCACCGAAGGAATTTATGAGCGTTTAAAACACACTATACTAGATTTTCCCCCGAAAACTTTAAATTTAAAAATATTAATTGCATTTTTGTAAAGAAACAAAAAATGTACACAAATGTAAATTTTCTTTCTCTATGACGGCGTACAATTTAAAAAAAAAATCTGCGAATCCAAGTCGGCAATCTGTGGACAAATTTTCTTCATAGGTTAACATTGAGGTGACCGAATCCAATGGGGTTAGTACATAGCCTTAAAGTTCCATCTTGTGTATAATATGCCTTCCGGACCTCCATCAGGCAAAATTACTACTTAAGTTAGAATAAAAAATGAAAAACAACTTGAATACCTCAAATGAGTGAACACTTCAAATGAATTTAGAGTTGTCACAACTCAAAATGTGCCGCTGTACTTGATTGATCATACACACCTTCCAGTGGAAACGCTGAAGTGACACTGTTCTTGGCGTGACTAATTATGAACTAGCCTAGAATAAAACTGACACAATTGCCTTCAGGTGGACAAATTGCGAGATAGAGATTTCTCGCTTCTAGTGCACGATGGGGCACTTCATACATATTTTTCAATGACATAACCTCCAAACTGCCATTTTTCGACTTGTGTCACTTTTCTTTCCGGGGTGCGATGTATTCACTGCATTTATATGAAAAAAATCCCATTAAAAATTGTTTCATTTAAAGTATCTAAAGTTATCCAACAGCAACTAGAATTTTACTTAATTTACATCTGCAATACAGTCATATTTCATAATATACACTTAATAGAAATTATACTTTACGGCGAATATGGCAATTTCAACTAAGTATAGAAAATTTAATGTATATATTTAAACTGTACACTGTAAAAATGAAATACTGTTTTCGGAATATTGAAAATACGGCAGTAAATTAAAAGGTTAAGATATAAAAAATGGCTTATATAAAGATATAAAAAAAACTTAAGTTATAAAAAATGGAATACGCAAAACAGGTAAACCCGCTACCCAAAACATGACACAATGAAACAGGTAGATTTTTTTTCTACCAGAATCAGCATTTTACAGTGTAAGAATGCAATTGAAAATACATAAACAGGGTTATGTATCTAATTTGGTAACTAGAATATTATGTAACGAATGACTGCTCACTATGATTATTAAATAAATACATGTAGTTTTTACTGTGAGGCAGCCGAACCTCTATCCGAACACCCCTTCTCTGATCATGTTCACTGCCGAATATCAGAAGCCGAACTTTGACCGGAAGTTCCATTTCATCCGTTACTATTCACTTTGTCTTTCTTCGTTAACGCAGCCACAGCGTTATGCTAGCTGTAATCGTATTATGATCAGGGCCCGATTATGAACACTGGGGGCCCCTGGGCAGATGCTATTTGAGCCCCCCCCCTTACGAACATTTATAAAAATAAGAACTATCCATGGGCTATACATACTATTAGAAGTACTAGGTGCATACACCAAGGGGGTTTTGGGGCTCCCTAGCATCAGGGGGCCCTGGGCAAAGTCCCGATTTGTCCATGCGATAAAAAGGCCCTGATTATGATCTGATTTGTTAAAGTTATGTACATTAGTAGATATGTACATAAATTATATTTATCTGTTCGTGAGGCGCATGATACCTTCATTCGATTTCAACTAAGTCAGGCACATATTTTTAATGCTAAACAATTATACTCATTTCTGGATTTGAATAGCTCAAAGTTCCCTAAAAACATTTACAGATCTATTCATTTACATATATATTCTTCATATCAACAACATTCATATCAAGTTTTTTTTATTTTTCAGCTTACACTTTAAACACATTCCCCTCAAATTTGAGTCGTCACTGAATAACACGCTCTCAATCCACCTATTTGCAAATGCGAGGCTAAAAAATATATATTAAACCCTTGTCCAATATCACTTGTACTCGTCAATCTCTTTTCTTTCCGATCTCGGCGGCGTGCAGGGGATCATTAATGTCAGACGAGGATGAAAAATGCGTCGCTATCCGTCAGGACACGTACGGGTTACTCGAATTTTGTTTGTTTAGCTCTTGATAAAAACCTTTCACGGGCTCCCGTCAACAAACTTTTATCAGATACGGTATCCCCCCTCCCCCCCTGTGACGTCTGTATTGGGTTAGCATAATGAATTGCTTGAAATCTCGGAATGCAATCGCGCTTTCGTTTAACAAATCGTCGTCGGAGAGGAAAAACACAGCGTATTTCGTGACATTAAATGCAGAAGTCTTCGACATTATTTTTGTTGGGAGAAATTTCCAGCATATAGAGCAGTGGTTCTTAAATGAAGTTAATGGGTTTAATTTTAGGAATAAAGAAACTATTTGTGATATACACTTTTAATAAAGAGTCACAAGTAAACCTAATAACAATAACATATTTAACGTAAAAGTAAACGTAAAAACCTGTGAAAACTTTAAAATTGATGAGGTTTCTGAGCGTTCATTTGCTTTACAGATATTCCTCGACTTACGATCGAGATAGGGACCGAGATATTGGTCGTAATTTGAGTTGATTGTAAGTCGAGTTTCAAACAATATTTTTTTGCATATGCACATACATATATTTTTTACTTTCATACGTAATTTAAAATACATTGCATTTAGAAGACATAAATTATCAATATATTGTATTTAGAAGACATAAATTAACATCTTCGTCCTCACTACTTATTATGTTAGTACAATCCATTGGTTTAGAATTTGAGACAGAAGATACGTTGAATTTTTTTTTTTTTAACAAAGTTATCCAAGGTAGTTTGAACACTTTGCATCTTCTTATCTTCTTTTCCTTGTACATTGTCTGATAGCAAGCCAGATTTTCACGACTACGACGATTTACACTTGTGAATCTTTCTTCATTTGAATCTATTGCTTCTAATTGTTGTAGTCCTTTATTAATATAATGAAAACCTGAAGCCTTTTCAGAAGCCAACGAAGGTTTATTTGATATATCATGTGGATATCGAAACTATAACATCATACATTTTTATAATTGCGTCAAAAAGTTTTGCAGTATTGCAGAATTTTTCATCATATTTTTAATAATTATGTAATACCTATAGGTACGTATAGAAAATTAGAGGGACAGTATTTAAAAAAAATATTTAAAAATTTTTGTCATAAGTACTAGAGGTCGTAAGTCGAGCGGTCGTAAATATAGGATACCTGTACTAGCTGTAAAATTTCTGTGACGTTTCAACTCTGCTTCACAGAAGATATGTTGGGGAATTTTTAAGCAGGACAGGGATATTATTCGTACCCAAAATGTCTTAAAAAGGATAAAGCACAGCAATTTTAGGGATTTTAACAAAAATTTCTTGCAGAAAAATGGCTTTTGTTCTCCAGTTTATAGAATTGTTAAATTAACTGTTGGACCACTTCATGTGTTCTCCCGGATGGCCCGTGGTCCGTTCATCAGTACCAGTGACAAAGAGAGATTCTTTAATGTGTTACAGTACTTTAATGTGTTACAGTTCTTTAATGAGTAGATACTTTAATGTGTTACAGTGAAATGGAAGAATTTTAGTGCTTTTTAGCTGAAATAAATCTTTTTGATATTTTGTATAAAGGCATTACAATGGTTATTGGAAAATACTGATTTTCTATTATTTACTTTTTCCGTTCATTTTTTGTATGAGTATATTCATAAAAAATATTGATGTAACTCATATTAACTAAGTTTCTGGATACAATGAGAAACCAATGGTTTCAAACACGCATGCTTTTTTAACGTATTTGATTTCACTTTTATAGAAAGATGAGATTAAAAAATAGCTTCTCTGCGGGAAAAAAATTACTTCAAAATTTTATATTATTTTAGAGGAAAAAATATTGTTCAGAGTATATTTATCTTTACGGAAAATATTTTCAGAATTTGCACTCTCAATTCTCAGGATTCTTTAATAAAAACAGAATAAATAAATATTGCGTAAAATTGCACTGAGATACCTTTGCGAAGGATTTTGGATATATCCTTTTAAAGATGTCAGATCCCTGAAAAATTCGATTCCTAGATAAATGGTTTTACAAATACAGAGCAGGGGCATACCGTTATAAAAAATATAGCTTACAAAGTACCTTAGAAATACACTAATACAAAAAATACCAGACCTCGGGTTTCTACATGTCAGTTAGTCTAAAGAAAATATGATATTCTTTATAAAGGGTTTACTAGCACATTTCATTTATATTTTGAATTGACATTCCGATATCGTGCTACTTATTCTTTTGTGCTAAGTTATCTATGTACTTAAAACAGTTCCGTAACTGACTGATTGACTGACCGACAGGTAACGCACAAACCGCTGCAGCTAAAGGGTTGAAATTTTGATTGGCGATTCTCCTTGAAGTGTAGGGATGCACTAAGAAATTTTTTTGAAAAATTCTTCTTAGATTTTTTAAAATTAAATTTTTAAGTTCTTTTTGTAACATTCTTTAAAGTTTGCATTTAAAATAATAATTATAAAATTTATATCACGAGAAAGATCATAAAAATTCCTTTAAAATGAAATCTTTTTCGAATCTTTACCTACATTTTCTGAGTTTTAGTGAATTTTTAAAGATTAATTTTTAGAATTAAGCTTATTAAATGCTGATCACGGGGTTTTTCTTTTCTTTTTTTGATAATTTAAATTAATTTTGCGTCATGTGCATAAAAACGAAATAAATTGACAAAAATGTTTTTTTTTCCTTCTAATGCGGCAGACGATTGGAAATCATCAAAAAAAATATTAAAATATAGTAAAATATATGTTCTCAAACTGTACTATATTCTTTAGTATGTTCTATTAGATTTAATTTGAATATTTTCTTCTCCATTATTTTGTCTATATAAATATCCGTAACGAATTTTTTGTAAATATTTTTTTTGGCATTAATTGCATACATTGACCGTTGTATTTATTATAAATATTTTTTTTTGTTTTTTTGGCATTAACTGCATACATTGACCGTTGAATTTAATTTGAATGTACTCCGTAGCGAAGCACGGGTATTCAGGTAGTACGTAATAAAATGAAACTCCATGATGTTCTTCAGAAGTAAACATCGCTTTAGCTTTATTGCAAGTGCTGAGCCAACTTCGAGTTTCTTGACAATTTGTATATGATGAAGAAGGAATAGTCTACTTAATTTTGAAAAACTGCTTTTATAAATAGCGCAGATCAGTTCTCTCAAAAAGAGTGTCTCCTTATTGTGCATATGTGTCAATCAAAAGACACCATAATTCGGATACTGTCTTTATCCGCTACCGGTTTCAGGCGATGGGGCAGTGTTACTCCTTTCCACAGAACTAAATGTCAAAGTGATCAAATTCATATGATTGCAGGTAATTACGGGAGTGACTACAACTCTCTTACGGGAGTTACGTATCCTCTATGGGAGTTGTAGGATGCACTGTGTTCGGTGTCGGTTGCCCCCCACATCCACGTGGTCCGAAAAGAAACTGGACTTGACCTGGTGAAAAGGGGAATAGGTTTGTCACCTAGTCTTACTTCTTATGGAGTAAGTATTAACAGGTTACAAAGACCCAAAATTAATTTCTGAATCTGCGAGACTCTTGTGTGGGCGGGACTGCACACAGTGACCAAGCGTTTTCAGCCAATCTTGCCGTATGCCTTCGGCTGGGTCAGCGTAAAATTTGAGAACATATCCATATTCGTTTTATAACAAATCGAACTCTTGTTGAGAGTAACTAATCAATTTAGCTATGAATCATTTGTGATCTTTTGGGGGATACTTCTCAGGTAAAATAATAAGATTTTTTATGGCAAAATTAGAGCTTGTAATAAACTCTATAAGGTGACCATCATTTGAAGGCCTTATTTGAATATTGGTCGAACTCCACTTTTTAAATAAATGGAGTTAGCCTCACTTTCATATTCATACAAGTCATGTCTATCTTATTTTTAAACTGGTACACCTCCAGGTTATTTCTGCTGCCAACAGAGGGCATTACAAATCAGACTTCGGATGTCATTTCTCAGCCCTCATTAGACTTTAAGGCTCTGTATTTCAAAATGAACAAGAATGGAGTTGGACCAATATTCAAATAAGGCCTTCATTTGATTGACAGCGGTGAATTTATACCTAAAATTTTGTATGATATTTTATATTAACCTGTGTTATTAAAGCAATACAGGTAATGTCTGATACAATTCATAAATGATGAAGTAATCCCGTTTATTTCTGTGTTGCGCTAAAATGAAGGTTTGTTTTCAGTTACTTTAATGAAATATTGCAATCCATTCAAGATAACTCTAGTTTCAGATCTCTACCTTCTTATTTAGGATACCCCCTTCTCCAAGGTTAACCAAAGAATTATTATTTTTAAAAAATCACGAATGAAAACCAGTTATTTTCCATTCTTTTTTCTCGATTTCCAGCGATATGATGCAACATCATTAAATTGACGATTTACTAAAGGCATAATCGTTTATTATACAAAAATTTCTTTTTGTTTCGACATATGGTACAAAGGAAATAAGAAATGATGTCGCCGAATATTGTCCAAACCCGAAAATATATAAATGCTTGTTAGAAATACCTTAAAAAAAAACACCTAGGTATATCGTGACTTGTTTACACGAAAAATCTTTTTTTATTTTACTTTCTTTGTCATGTACTGTATTCTTACATAAATGACACTTTTATGTACATTTTTTCTCAATTAAATTGCAAAGCTACCTAGAGTTTTAATATTTTATATAACATGCGTCCTAAACTTGTTAAAAGTACCACTGTTGATCATACTACTTTTAACGTAAAAAAATCATTTATAGCGTATTTTACGACTCTAACCGTTCAATAATTCAATGTTATTTTTAATAAATTTATCGACTTCCTAATTTTTATTTTTTAATAAATGTTTCAAAATCTGCCTACAAGATATGAATTCGTTTTCTATCTACTTTAATATATAACAATCTCTGTAAAACTGCAATGAAAGCATTATTTTGAGTTAACAATGTTGAGTTAATAACGTTTACGGAATTTCTGCTTAATTGATCAAATATCGACTGATAATAATATCTATAAAGAGAAGTAAAAGAGGGAAAGAAATTGTGGCATAAAAAAAGTTTCATAAACAGAAAGTCCTCGACTTACGTGATTAATTCGTTCCAGAACATTCCGCGTAAGTAGAAAGCACGTAAGTCTGAATTTACCATCATCGACATCAGCACCGCGTTTGTGCTTTAAATTTTCAGAAATACTTAACGCTTCCGATTGTATCGGCGCAAGAATTTTCAGTATGCGTTTGCGTTGGAGATTTCCAATCGAAATTTATCAATAATTTCTTCGTTAACACCTCTTTCCTTCGAAATTTATCGTCGTATTAAAGTTGAAAATTGCAACCGCGTTTCTACGAATCCGCGTAATTCGAGGACTTAATGTATAAATACTTTTTGTGAAGGTTTGTTATCTTATTGATTGGTAAATATTTTGAGATTGAAGGGCATTTTCTGCTATAGGGTTAGACATATTGTTCATAACGTATTATATACATACTAGCTGGTATAAAATCCGCTTCAAAATATGACGCTTCAAAATATGACGGATAGTAAATAAATGTACTAATACAAAAAATATACTTAACACATCATTGCCAAATGTTGAAAATCATAATATTAAGAAGAGAGAAATACACCTTAAAAAATTACTATTTAACCCAATAAAAAGAAATATGGTTACTCAACAGCGCGAAATAAACAATCTCCGTCAGTTTTCATTCTATATCTCACAAACATAATTAAAAATTAAAATTGCAGAGAGAAAGCTAGATAGATTCCTTGGAATAAACAAATTAACGCGTTTATGCGGCCTCGTGCTTAGTAAGAATATAAAGCCGGATTCAAACAAGTCACTGAGCATGCGCAGAAACAAATTAATGGGTTTAGGCAGCCTTGTGTTTAGTGAGTATCTAAAGCCAGTTTTAAATATGTCACTAAACATGCGCAGAAAGCAATTTTTAATTGTAAATTATTGCTAACTAGTAGAAAATGCTGTTACAAAAATCAAATTTGACGCATCTATAGATAAAAACCTTTCGTTTAAGACCAAAGTGATGTAAACTGATGAAGTGTTTTTCTCTCACGAACTGTCCAAATAATCAGCTTAGCAACTTAAATATACAAAATTTTCGGATAACTCACATAGACTAAAATTCAGCTAGGACAGATTTGAATTAATACATTGCATTCCAAAATAAATGACTTCATTCATCGATGCAGGCCCGTTGGTTTCTAATTCATCCAAAGCTCCTTAGCATGTTGCTGACGAGGGCTGTTTCAGATTTAGACACCATACGATATTAACAATCGTAAACGCGTTGACGGAAGGAATTTCGAAATTTCCAATATGCGGATTATAATATACAAAGAACCAGGTACAAATTAAAAACAAATTAAAACACAGCAAATTAAAAAACAAATAATTACAAGATAAAAAGAACTTTTTATATACCATGTTTTTAAATTTTCTGTTGAATCATATAAAGTTGACAGTTCTATTTATTAATACTTTTTTAAATTTTTGATGAATTATCCCATCAACTTGAAAGAAAATGAAGTTAATTGGAAGTTAACGTGTGTTTAACTTTTCGTTCCCGTCCCGGCCGATAGATGGCTGCACCAGTCTACAAAAAATGTAACTGAAAATGAAATCAAAATCTGCTTAAATATGGCTATAAGTATTAAAATAATGCATTGTCATCGTGTTCTGAGCTATTCTAAAAGTTTGAAATGTCTAGCTATTCGGGAAGTTAGTTAAAAATCGATTGCAAGATTTCTACTGGACAAAAAAAACACACAAACAAGAAAGCGAGTTAATAAAAACATGGTAATAAATAAAATTTCAGGTAGTCTCTTCTGACGAAACTACCACGGGTTATTAACGTAGGATTACTTATCGTTGCTTACCTCTTTTTTTTTACAATAAAATCCCTACATATGGAGAGAAGGATGAGTGATAACCCTATGCAGAATTGGTCGATGGTAAGAAAAATATGTAACATATGTCTACGCTGCCGCTCTTGATTTATAGCTCGCCACGATGGTTTTAGCGTCATAAATTTTGCTTTACCGCGGACCATTATAGAGGAACGTAGTCCTACGTTATAAATCATTCACCCGAGAAACGTGTTGCAAACATAACTTTTTCTTTGAATTTTTTTTTTAAAGTTTAATAAGTGCACTCACTACACAATATTTTTTCATACACAATTAAGATAAAATAATTGCTTTCAGTGATTAAAAAGTGCATTTTAAGAGTCTTTCTTGGAAATAAACGGGTTAAGTTATTTGAGATTTGAGTTATCACCGATGAGTGATTGAAGTAATCCTTTGGAAAAGGTTTTCCTCTGCTCAACAGAAGATAAAGTTCCTTTGGATTCGACATTCCTTCGAAAAAGTGTTATTCAATTCAGTCCGTCATTTATTTCTTTGAAGAAGAAGGAGGGTTGCTCAGAGAGTACCACTTGAAGGTATGCCTCTTACACACTCCCCTTCTAAACGATACTATATGCGCGTCACGATGGTGGTAAGTCACTGTGTCTCCCCCATTCTGATGATGTAGGACAGTAGTGCGCAAACTGAGCGTCGCGGCCCACAAAGGGGTCGTGAGAAATATGGGAGAGGACGGGGACATTTTGAAGTAAATTTATGTCATACTGAAACATTTAATCAAAAAAATATGCTTTAAATTTTCTATACATGCATATTCTTAATATATTTTCATATGATAAAAAAATATATAATATATTGTTAAATAAGGAGTAAAACAATCTTGTAAGGCTACACTTTCATTGCTCCATTCCTTTATACCTATCTATTTGAGACTGTTTTTTTAATTAGTTGCTATAGAAACTGAACAACGATCAGGGCTTAACCCGGAACATGATACGAGAGAAGCAGTCTCAAATATTTCACCAAATATTGAACGAATATTATTCAGACCGAGGCTCACAGCATTTCATTGTTTTTCCATTTTAGTTTGATAAATTTAATGAAGATCATAATTTTCAACGATTTAATATGAAGCTTATAAATTCGATTTCTTGCTCGTTTTTGATTGTAATGTTCGTTAATTTTTAACTAATGAAATACAAATATATATTAATTTTTAAATATCAACTTCAGGTCTCGCGAGATTTAGCAAAAAACATGTAGAAGTTGACCAAGACTTTTTTTAATGTTATTTTGATCAGTAGATATATATACTGAAATTTATAGATCATTGGTTTTTAAAATAATATTTCAAATTTTGGTTTTTGTTAACATTTTCCTAAATCATGTTGGATATCGTTACCCGATGACGTCTTTTTACCATCGGCTGCTTCAAGTTTTCAATTTAAGTTTCTTTCATTGGTTTTGCCAAAGTGGCAACGTTTATTTTCCCACCATCCGTTGACCAATTAGAATCATACATGTTATGTATAAATGCTAAGGTCATATAAAAATTTTTTTTGCGCTTACTTGATTTTTCTCACCTGTTTACGTTGTTTGTTGCTGTAGTCATCTCATGATGCCTTAGCTGTTGATGGGATATTCCTGATGTCCAGGATACCCTTATTTGTATAGAAAACATGTTGTGGCTGCAGTTGCTATTGCTTGTGGAAAACGGCAAACCTCCATTCATTTTCTGTAAATATTTCATCATCATTTTTGCCTTCTTGCTTATCGAATTTTTACCTGAACCATAGGAGGCAGGCGTCCAGAATCCTTCCACAATGAAGACGATATGTTGACTGAAGCATGTGTAGACTCACAGTACCCAAGGTCGAAGGGTCGAGAGGGGGGGTCCAGCGTGGAATAAAGATACCATAGCTGCCTGAGAGGCAGATGTTCTGACCGAAGGGTTAAAAAGGCGAAGAATATTGAAATTCAGTTCATCGGTGAAAGGTCTTTAATTTTTTTATTTTTATTTTTACCGTGTATCCCTAGAAGGTTAGCATTTTACTCCATACGTAAAGCAACCGAACTTCCCAGTTTTCGGAGGTATTGGGGGGAGGGGTGGATAGGAGTAGTGGCGTAGCGAAGGGGGGGGGTAAGGGGGTCTATCATGCCCCGGGCGCCACTCGCAGAGGGGCGCCAAATGGTCCCCAAGGCCATTGTACCATTTGGTCCCCAAGAGCATGGGGGGCGCTAAAAAGGTATCGTGGCCCGGGCGCCACTTATGCTCGCTCCGCCACTGGCTAGGAGATCTGGCTCTAAAATATTCGTTAACGGACCTTCAGCAGTTTCATGGAAAAAAAAAAGATTGCAGTCATCTTCTGCCGTAAAGTTCCTGAGAACCTTTCTTCGGAACACTTTTTTCGTAATTATTACTCTAATTTTTTTCTCTCTAAGACAAAAGCGTAAAGTCGAAGTTCTAAAATCTCATTAACAAAATGTAATTAATACCCAACATAATGTACAAGAACAGAGCTAGTATGGTAAAGGATGAATATCTGAAAAAGCACAATTAAAATGTCTCGGTGTCAAAAGCAGTAGAAAAATTAAAAGCACAGTCGAATAAAACAGCAACATATACGATAAGTTTTTAAGAGCTTAAATCGTAGCTATACTGTTGTAACTTGTGTTGAAATACTGTTGAGGTTTAATAATACTTCAAAGATGTGTTTACCCAAGAGGGAGAAAACACATATCAGCTGAACATCACTTTCAGTTTTCTGTTTGTTTTTGGAAAAAAATAGTTTTTCTCATCGGGGAAACGTGACCATTCTGAAATCATTACTGGCTTAAGAGAGAATGAATACGTTTATAAATTGTTTTGATTATAGTGTAGTATGTTTCCACGGAGAGCTTCCAAACACGGAACGAGTCGCACTCTTGTAATACACTCAAGTCCATAAATTAAGGATAATACAGAATCACATGGAAATAGAATTCTAAAGTAAAAATTTCACCTGTAGTATTATTACACACATCTTCAAGAATAATATGCAAATTACAGGAAGCCACCAAATGACGCCGATAGTATGTCACAATGACGAGAGTGTAAGAAAGAAGTATATAAGGAATGATGGTAAATAAGTAAAATTGTTCACAAGCGTTCTGTAAGCCACTTAGTACCATAACCGAATAGTTATGACACAAAAGGATGCATGTGGATGATCTTTTACGTGGTAGAATTATCGGCCGCCTGGAATGTGGGCGTGCTCAGATGGAAGTATCCAAGGAACTTGGAATTGCCCTAAGTGTCATCTCTAGGCTTTGGCAACGATTCCAAGATGATGAAAATGTCAGTAGACGTTACAGTACAGGTCGCCCCCGAGTTACAACGCCGAATGAAGACCGGTATTTGGCAGTAACTGCCAAATGAAGCAGACGGAGAACAGCATCCGACCTGTCTCGTCAGCTATCTGTAGCCACGAGTACCACAGTTTCAAGGCAAACCTTGAACAGACGTTTGGGAAATATTGGTCTATATGTTCATAGGCCTGTCAGATGTGTTCCGCTCAGGGCAACTCACTGTCGGCAGCGATTAGCCTGGAGTAAAGAACATGCAATGTGGACATCGTCACAGTGGGCTTGTGTGACGTTTTCCGACGAGTCCAGGTTTAGCTCAGTTTGATTCACGTCGGACTTTTATGTGGAGAACGGCAGGTACCCGTTATCACCAAGACAACATCATTGAACGACACCGTTACGGTGGTGCAGGATTGGTCGTTTCGGGTGGAATTATACTCGGCTCCTGAACAGATCTGTATGTTCAAATCGGAACCATGAACGGCCAAATTTATCGGGACATCATTCTGGAACAACATGTATGTTTGTTTAGGGGTGCCATTGATGCAGAATTTGTGTTTATGGACGACAACGCCCGTCCTCACCGAGCAAACATCGTAAACGAATGCCTTCAATCTGAGGATATCACCCGTATGGAATGGCCGGCATTCTCACCTGACTTGAATCCGATAGAACATGTGTGGGACATGCTTTTCCAACGAGTTGCAGCCCGTCAACTACCTCCTACATGTGTACCGGAATTTGGGAGAGCATTGCTTGCTGAGTGGAATAATCTTCCCCGAGATCAGCTCGATAATTTGATACCCAGCTTGCTTAGGCGTTGTACGGACTGATTTCATCGCATGGGAGACATACAATGTATTAACCATCATACCAAACATGTAATATTAAGTTTTTATAAAAGAGATATTTTTTACAATTGCTCCAGGGAGCAAAAATCGTAGTTATTTTGAATGGTATCACATACACCTTCTTTTTTTCTTTATCTTTTGTTTAATAAATGGGCTTTATGAATAAGTCGCGTTTGTTCTGTTTCTGAACCTTTATTTGCCGAAGCTGGCATTATCCTTAACACTAAAGGCACCAGAGTAGTCATTTTGACTGTTTTCGTTTTTCAGTTTGGATTCCTAATAAAACCCGTTATCTTAGGAACTCACAATTTTTTTAATTTTCCTAAAAATCCTCAAAAATTATTGGTATCAAATGTTAATCGAATGAAATTAAAATTAACAAAGTTATTTGTAGTTATACCTAGAAGCGCCAAGAGCAGTCAAATTGACTGCTAGTAAAATTTGAAAGTTTCATCTAGTTATCTCTCGATTAAAACGACTTCTCTTAGAAAAATATTTCCCCTACACATTCCTTTCATTAACTGATTCTTTACAACAGGAAATACTCCCCCTTTTTCCTCCCTCTCCACCGTCCACCCCTTTTTGGAGAAATATAACAGTCCATAGTTTGCAGTAGTCCATAGCTTCAGAAACGAAATCTAGAAAATAGGGAGCACTAAATGTGCTAAAAGAAGTTTCGTTGTCCAAAACCATATGCAAAGAAATGTCGGGGACATCGTGTCCAGTGTTTGGAGGTTATTTATGGATGAATTAATGCTACGCCATATAAAAAATGCATGGAAGCACAGGCAGTTTTTAAAAATGAAAAAAAAACTTCACAATAACTTTAGAAGAGCTTGATGCTTTTATTCCTATATATGCAAAAGGATAGTAAGGTTGCAATGATATGGATTACGATTTTCTATGGAATAATACATGGGGTCCTCCTTTATTTTCGAGAAACAATGTCTCGCAATCATTTTCGAGATATAATGAAAGACCTAAGCTTTGATTTAAAGTCAACTAGTACTCAGAGTTTAGAAACTGATAAGTTTGCTCTGTGTTCTGACATTTGGAACAAATTTATAGAGATAATGTGCTAGTTCATATATGCCAAGAGAAAATATTGTCGTAGATGAACAATTATTTCCATCCAAAGCCAGGTGTAAACTTATACAGTATATGCCGAATAAACCCGACAAATTTGGTATAAAATTTATCTTTTCCAAGATATATCAAGGGAGGAAACTGAAAGCCTTCCTCAAAATCTAGTACTGCGTCTTATAAGCCCTTATCTGAATACAGGTAAAAATGTGACAGGGGACAACTATTTTTCCTCACTATCATTGGTTAAAAGACTTGAAAGGAAAAATGCAAATTTGGTGGACACGGTAAGAAGACATCGAAAAGAGATTTCGCATGAAGTAAGGAAATCAAAAACCCAGATGTATCAAACTGTTCTAGTAAAGAATGGAGAAGCTACAATGACGATTTATCAAGGTAAAAAGAATAAAAATGTCTTGCTAATAAGCCCCTTTCATCCAAATGTAAATCTAGAATAACATAATAAGAAGAAACTTCCAGAGACAGTCGAGTTCTACAACAAAACCAAATGTGGAGTTGATATCGTTGACCAGATGACGCGTAAATATTCCGTACGGGCTGCTTCACGTAGATGGCCAGTGCATGTTTTTTATAATGTGCTGGATTTGGCAGGAACAAATGACTATGTTATTTACAGAGAATCAATTGTTAAAAATATTTCAGGGCATAGCTTCCTATTTCAATTAGCGGAGTTGTTAAGAGAGCTTCATTTGAAGAGGGAAACAAGCTCAAGATTGCCCCAGGAAATTTCCAATATTAGCATAAGGCTATCAAAGAAGAGACGACAAAGCCAGATTGGACATTGTAACAACAATAAGACAAGTGATGTATGTAAAAAAATTTCATAATATGTATGTGAAAAATTCACTTAGAGCGTTAAAAAACTTTTGGTGTGTAAAAATTGCGAAAAGCAATAAAATGTGTTTTGTTAAAGATAAGTGAAAATTTATATAAAAATTTTATTTTTTTTAAATAAAGCATTTTTTATGAAAGAAGTTCTTAAAAGATATAATTTGAAATAATGAAAAGTATTTTTAGTTATATAAAACATTTGCAATTTAAGATATGCATTAAATTCATTGAGCAGTCAATTTGACTGCCGTTGGCGCTTCTAGGTAGGGAGAAAGTTTGGCGCTTCTAGTGTTAATTTATGGACATGAGTGTAAATTAACATGTCGGGGAATCCTCAGAAATCCCTATTGAATCTCCATCTAAGACAACTCTAGCTAACAAATGATCTGTTTTTTCGGACTTTGCAAAACATATCGGTTGGTTCAGAATAAGTGGCGAAAAGTTTAGAAAGAACAAGGTGCTCCATCAAAACATATCGATTAGGAAAGTATAGTTAAAAGAACAAGTACCATCAAGTCGATGTTTATTTTCCCTCAATCAAGATTTCTAACAAAATCCATTGAAAAGACGAACTGTTAATGTTACCCCTTAATGAACAACAGTAAAAGAAAAGTGCATATACAAAATACCAACATAAAATTCACGATTTCAGAACATCCTTCAGTATACCCTATTTATGGAACACAGAGCATCATTTTGAACATGAAACTCCTAGTCCAGACATTAACCGGTCAAAGATTCCGGTGATATTCCTACCCCATTTCTTAAAAACTGTTTTTTAGCACCACTGGGATAACCAGTAATGCCAACAAAGTTTTTATTGTTTTCCTTGCTATATTATGATAAAATGATTTTAAACATTTAATACGTACATTTTACTAAAGACATTATATAAATTAATTATAAAATAAATTTTATTAAAAGAATTTCTAACATCTCTGAAACAAAACGATTTTTAAAAATCCCAACTTGAAAATGGCGATTTTTATACTTCCTGCTCTGTATCATACTTTGCATTTTGAGCATAACGCTCCTAGCTAAGAGTCTTAACCAGTCGAAGATTCTAGAGCGAATTCTGAACCCTTCTTCAACAGCTGATTTTAATATCACTAAACACCACTGGGTCCACTTGTGGTCCAATTAAAATTTCTATTACTCGTCTTGCAATATTCTGAAAAAAAGGATAGTAAACTTTTAATACACACATTTTATCGTTATATATATATTTTTTTCATTTTCGGTTAAATAAAAAGATTTAAAATTATTTTTAGTTCAATTCATCACTACAGTTAAAATAGGTGCCATGCGCCGTTTTGTCAGATTGTTCATAAATGTTGAAATACAAACACGGGATACTTCGTGAATATATTACTGTTTATATTTTGGTCCCTTGAATAATCTTATCAGACACAGGTTTTCAGGCTTTTCGCATTTAATGATTAACCTGATTCAACTATCTTATGAACAGGAAAACACGTTTTTCTTGCAGCTTCAGTAGCGACTTCCTTAATTGAAACAGAAATTCTCCCATAGTTTTTATTTTGCCTTCAAATTTTATTAAAGTATTTTTAAAGAATACAGCAATTTGATGCACTCATTCCTAACGTGTTGTAAAAGACTGATATTCTCTCAGTTATATACGCCTTCTCTAGCTGATTTAACATTTGATTCCGAAATGCACTACAGACAAATGATTTTGGGTTCCACTGAGTAAGAATTCACGATTTCAGCAGAAAATGTATTATGCTCAAAACACTTGAATTTTCCTAGATTTTGATGTGAAATGTCCCTTTTGAAAATCCCCTTTTGATGTGAAATGTCGAATCAAAATATAAATATATGTTTACGCTCCGATCACATTTCTACTCATTAGGATTCAATGTGTCCTGAGATCTATATTTCGCACACAAACTTGGCATCATGAAACGGAATGAGTCGCGATATTTGTGGGAATCTATTCCTAGCCGCAGAATTATTGAAAATTACACAGTTATTGAGATTTGTCGACAACTTTATACCGACACTAGTAGTATTATTCAATTTGTAATTCTAGTAGTATTCAATTTTGGAAATGTTCTGTTCATTTCTAAGCAAATAATAATTTATAAATTCATTCATTATGTGCCTTATAAAAGATTCATTTGTTTTTACATTTTCCTGTAAATTATTAATTATAGGTTACAAGTATAGAGTTGGAAACAATTAAATAACAATTATTGATTTTATACACTATACGTGTAACATAAACTATTGATATTTGATTAAAAATTGCATTGATTTTGGCCATGAAAATAATTTAAAAGCAAAATGGGTAGAAATAACATACTAAAATTTATATCCAAAATAATGACAACACCTTGCAGAAGATGGTAATACGCTCATAATGAGATATTGGAGCACATGTTACATTTAAAACTTCTTGAATTCCCATTGAAAAGGACGCCTACAAGTCCTCGATGTTTCTTAGTGGTATGTGACATGTTCTTCAGGAAGATATTGCAACAATTCCTTGACTGATTTTTGAGGAGGTTAATGGGATCTCATTTTGTTTTCCAATACAAACCACAGTGGTTGGATGAGGTTTAAATCTCGTGATCGTTCAGAGCAGGGAAAGTGCCCGACTTCATCATCATGTTTTTCAAACTGTAATTTGACAGTTCCAGATCTGTGAATAGGGGCGCTATCATCTTGAAAGATGTCATGCTTCGAGAGAAAATGTCTGAGTCACTGGATGGACATTGTCGCCCAAAATGGTTAAATAGTCACTGATACTTATCCTTCTAAAATAATACTTATCCGTCTAAAATAATTTTTCTCCCGGGGGCGATTCCCAGCGTTTGCTTTTATTTTACTATTACTTATTTTACTTGTATTATGATTTTACTGATAAGGGCCTATTTATGATATTTAATTACCTGCTGAGCAAATTTATTTCTGATGCATAATGTTACAATTGGAGATAAAGTCCTACAGACCTTGGAGCTCCGACAAGTTGAAATACCTGAACCTGAACCTTCGTCTAAAAGTGATAATGGGACTTTCTGAAAATCGCAATACGACCGCCCAAAGCAAGCCAGAACCTCGACTACGCTTTATATTTAGAAGGTTGGGAGTTTGGGTTGTAAGATTCTACCGGTGTTCCTCACACGTAAACACGTCCTACGGTGGGGAACAGGTAAAATTTAATTCCTCTGAAAACAATACAAGTTTCTAATGACCAACATTCCATGTTTGATGTTTCTGGCATCACTTTAGTCTACGTTCTCCATTCATCTGTGAGACATGGAGTTTTCGAAAAGCTGATCTTGTGTAAATATTCAACCTATACAGTTCCCATCTGACTGTATGAGCCAAGAATGGGTTCTGTTCATGCATATTTAACACTACTACAACATAACTGGTGACTGTGCATAACTCGGAAAAAGTTTTCACATTTGTCCCAGTTGTCTTTTTGCTTGATAATGGGACTTCTCCTGAGGTAAACTTCGACTCCTGAGGTAAAAATCGCCTTTAATGTACTCCTGTCTCTACGAGTGAGTTTCATTTTCATTCCACAACAGTGTCTTACAGACAATATTTTACCACGAACGCTGTACGCTGTTATGAAGGTAGACACACTACATCTCGATACCCTCAATAACATTTTAACTGGGGTTACCAAAACACCAATCAGGAAAGCATCTACATTTTGCAATTTTTGGAACTCTGTCAGGTTATTTTGTCTCCAGCTGTAAGCTAAGCGATTTCACAAAATAAAGTGGTGGTTGTTTACACAATTAGCTCTTTAATGAGAAGGTATGAAATTCGCGTTTTGAGCATTGAATTTCCATTATTTTGGACAACCCCTGAGTACATCATAGTAATTAACCAAAACGTAGTCGGTCTTTCATCCAATAGACCTTCCCCTACTTTCATGGCTTGATAGGCTGTGACCAACGAACTAGCTACGATTTTCCTATATGTTAGCAAATAATACATTTATCACATTTATTTCTTTTAAAGAAGAGAAAGTAACTTATAATCTAATATTTAACAAGAATTTAACAGATGCCATGCTTTCGCAATCCATGCTTTGACTACTTCTACGATTGACTATATTGTAAACTTTGGAATTCCACTTTGAACCATGATAGAAGAACTTACACAAAAGTTTTCACTTCATATATATATATATATATATATATATATATATATATATATATGTGTGTGTGTGTGTGTGTGTGTGTGTGTGTGTAAGTAAGTAATAACAACGTTCCACCTTTATGAATTAATGCATATTCTAAACTTTACCGCTAACATTTCAATAAAGTATACCCCCTATTTGAAATTATTACCTAAGGATAAATTAAGTAACTAGCTAAATTGTCCCTTAACGCAGTGCGCGCAAAACAGTAAAAGTTATTTTTAAAACATGATTCAACATTACGAGTTGATCTCGTGCCTTTCGAAAGATCGTACGACCTCTGACGCACGATGTCAGATGGTCACCGATAGCCAATTAGAAACTTTTGGCCCCCTGATGTCGAAGGTCATGAACCCTTCGTATAAACCAGAGAAAGGTTTTTTTTCTGACTGTTCTCGTACTTTGCTGATGTCCCGTCCATGCTTTTTGTCATTTCCGCACACCTCTTGTCCTGTGTTGCTCTATCGCCGCTGGCCGCGTCCTTTCTCCGTCAATCAAGATGTATCGTAGCTAAATACTCTGGCAGGTCCGGAATTTATATGTACTTTTATGTGTGCTGTAACAAAATTCAAAACGCCGTTATTGTGTGTCCAGAAAAAAGTCAGTTCTATAAATATATGGAGATTCATTTTGACCCGACTATAGAATGAATGCCTACAGCTGCCGGGTATCACACACACACACACACACACACACATATATATATGTAATATATCCATTACATTCTTCCTTAAAATGCAACCTGAAAAGGAAAACTAGCTTATATTTTCTTGGCTGGAGCTAGACTCAGCCTGAACGGAATTAAAATTTAGAAGCAGTCGGGTCGAATCGTTTTATTGAAGCGACAAAAAAAAGATATCCGTCCATTTCAAATGCTCGGAGAGAAGTGTATATCACAATTCAACCTTACGCGCGAGATGCGAGGTACATGTGGCTGTTATTTTTGAAGGGTCAGCAAAATATGGGGCTCGCGATGAGAACCCACGCCTTTCTCCAGACGTATACACGTGTAGGAATGCAACACTTGCTATTAATGGGAAGTTCTGTTGCTAAGGGCTTTTAAGCGATAAATTGAGATTACTGCGGATTGGATTTAGGAAAGGGAATTTAAATGCTAGAATGGAGGGCCTAATATTTAATTTATTACATATACAGTGATACCTCGACTTACGAGTGTCTCGACTTACGAGTTTTTCGAGATACGAGCATTCTCTCGGTAGATTTTTTGCTTCGAGTTACGAGCTAAAATTCGGGTTACGAGCAAGCTTCAGATATCCCACCGTTAGTTTGAGCAGCGAATGCAATGTTAAGTGTTTATCAAATGAGAACACAAGAAGCATATAATATTTACAACCTTTATGTAGGGGCCATCATGTACATAGGGCCACCCCACTTTATTTGAATAATATTTAGTTCTAGGTTTTATTACTCAGTTGGGTGAGTGGCAACAGTAATTGCTATTTTAGCAGCCAATTAGAAATCTTGGAGGAGAAATCTGTGGCAAGTTATAAGTGAAAAACGTTTTTGCACGGTCTGAAGTAAAATTTTGCAGCTAATCACTTTTATTTTTATACAAAGGTAAGTCAAATACTTTTCTTTGAATTCTTGTACATAATTTTGTTTATAACATTAAGTACTAAACGAGGTATTAAATAAGTCCCCTCTCCATGTGGGTTTTTCAGTAGAAGACATTTTGTATGAAATTACCTAGTCTTGTACCTAGGGCCACATAGTTGCCTTGTACCTAGGTCCATGGCCCTAGGTACAACTGTAATCATATTCTGTATGTTGTTATTTTATTGAAAATGTTTTCATAATAAATGGAGGAAAAATCTGTTTTTTTGTATTGGATGTTATTTAAATAGAAGGGGTACTATATATTTTGCTCTGGAACTCTCAATGTGCTTTACTTACAAAAAATATATTTGCTACTATTATTATTATTCAGGATTATTAATTTGTTTATATAAACATGAGACTATTTAAAAAAATATATTTATAAAAGCAAAAGTATAATTCTAAATAAGGTTTATACGATATTTTAATTAAATTTTCAACCTTTATCATATTTTCATACCACAAATTTCTAATTTACCAGTAAGGTAATTACAAATTCGTAATTATTTCTTCAGATGCCTAGAAATCCTGATGGAATAAAGCGATCAAAGCTTAATGCATATAGTAATGTAACTGCAGCTGCAGAAGCAGTTTTGGTTGATGAAGTTCCAGTTCAGACTGCAGCACGACAGTTTGGAGTAAGCAGAACAACATTTCAAAGACACATCGACTTTTGTAGGAAGACTAATGCTGAAAATACAGAATTAAATTGTGCATATTCTAACCGGTGTGCTGTTTGGATGGAATTTTCTAACGGTGATGAGAGTGTCCTTTTTCAGTACCATGTCGTTGCATGCAATATGCATTACGGGTTGTCAAAACAACAGGTTAAAAAGCTTGCTTTTGAGTATGCAAAAGCAAATAAAAAAATATCCAAAGTCCTGGGATGCAAATGGTAAAGCTGGTGATCAGTGGTACATTGATTTTATCAAAAGAAATAAGGTTTTGTCACTAAGAAAGCTCCAACCTACAAGTTTATCAAGAGCTACGCGTTTCAATAAAACAAATGTTAATACTCTTTTTGAGAAGTATCAGGAGGTATTAGCAAACTATAAATTTTTGCCTGAACCCATCTATAATGTGGACGAAACGGGCATTACGGCAGTGAACACACCGACCAAGGTTATAGCCCTCAGAAGGCAAGAAACATGTTGGCAGCATGACTTCTGGTGAACGAAGAACTAATATAACTATTATTTGCAATAGGAAATTCCGTCCCCATGATGATTTTCCCAAGAGTGAACTTCAAAAACCACATGCTGAAAGTTGCGTCTCCAGAAACCGTGTTAACAGCACATATTAGTGGCTGATCAAATGCCGAAAAATTTGTTGAATATTTGAAGCATTTTATTCACCACATCAAATGTTCAGAGGATCAAAAAGTCTTGATACTCTTGGACAGCCACGAAAGCCACGTCAGCATTGAAGCAATTTCTTTGGCTAAAGAACATGGCGTAGTTATGCCTACTTTTCCTCCACATACCAGCCATAAGCTTCAACCTTTGGATAGAGGCGTGTTTAGACCCTTTAAGAAATACTACAACCGTAAGAAAACCCTTTAAGAAAACCGTAATGCATATTGCTTGCAGCGTGTAGTAATTGGATGCTGACAAACCCTTGGAAACCAACCACCATATATGAAGTTGCAGAGAATGTTGGCAAATCATATACTTCAAAATCATATCATATCATATCCTTATTATTAGTGATCCCATATCATATCACTAATCATATCATATCATATCCTTTGGCTTTTACTCCTGTAAACATTCTAGCGGGCTTTCGTGTGTCTTGTGTATGGCCAGTGAATCCAAACATATTCACTGATGATGAATATTTGAGTTCAAGTGTGACCGACAGACCATATCCATCCATAAATTGCCAAAGTAACGATTTTCCTGAGGAAGAAAGTGCGTCAACAATGACGGAACTGAAAGTTTCTGTATCAAACTCAGCTTCACGACCTGCAGAATTTTCAGAGCCTTCGACATCAAACTCCATTTCATGTGCTGCTGAATTGTGTGAGCGTCGTACATCTAACTCCATTTCATTTGTAACGCCTGAATAGGTACTACCTTTTCCAAAAGCAAAACCTCGTACATCCAAAAGAAGCGGCCGAAAACCAGGGAGATGTAGAATCCTGACAGACACTCCAGAAAAGAAATAATTGAAGAACAACGTGTAATTAGAATGGCCACAAGAAAAAGGAAATTGTGAAAAAACCTGTGTTTCAAATAGAGGCAACTTCATCTGAAGAATGATTCATCTGAAGAATGATGAATCATTATGAAATTACTTGTAAATCACTAATAATTTGGTACATATTCATTTGGCTTCTGTTATAAAATTCATGTGTAGATGTTTTTTCTATACATTATGGAGTGAAACCTAACTTTTAGGGAATGGCCCTAGGTACACCAGCTACTGGCCCTAGATACAATGCTGCCTTGTTCCTAGGGCCATTTGTAAAGTTTCTTTTAAAACCTTCTGTTTCACAGAATTTATTATTTTGAGTATTTATATTAATCCCAATGGGATGACAATTATTATAACAATGTGTGCATATCAGTTTCACAATATTAAACAGGTCAGTGGGTCTGTTTTCGTTCTTTGAAAAAAGGTGGTCCTAGGCACACAGGTCTCCCCTACAATTATTATACAATTGTATACATATTATTCTGAGACTACTATTCAGTCATAAACCGAGAGATTAACACAGAACAATTACCACCCGGGGCAGCTTACTCAGCCCAAACGAGTAGCCCTCTCAAACCGAACAGCGCCCAACCTGTCTCGCAGAGAGACAGCTTCAATTCCCTCCCCCACACTGGAACTTCCATGGGGTCTAAGGGATGGGATGACCTTGGTCCTGCGATCGCAAGCTCTCCCCCCTTCTACGGATTCTGAGGAACCGTTCTTCGAATTCTCAGAAAGAAGAATCTGGACATTACAACCACAGCGAACGATGCAACAATCGCCCATATTCCATGTCTCACTCTTTCACTTTAAGAGAGTAGCTGGTAATAAAAGCGAAAGTGAGGAAAGC
>OU015498.1:168064681-168127181 GCA_907164885.2 Dolomedes plantarius | reverse complement strand
TGCACGTCCAGGAGGATTAACACGTGAGCAGGTGGCTGGGTTATTTTTATTTGCTGGAAGGCTTGTGTTCTGGGAATCATTTCCAGAATCTTCAATGTAGATGAGACTGGTTTAAGTGTGGTTCCGTCAAAAGTTTCCCAAGTCATCGGGTTGAAGAGAAAACGTCACGTGGGAGCTCTGACTACAGCTGAACGTGGTTCTCTGGTAACTGTGGTTTGCTGTATGAGTGCTGGGGGAACGTATTTTCCACCAATGAAGATATTTACTCGTAAAATCTTAATAGATCTGCTTATGAATGGAGCCCCATCCGGGGCAATTGGAAGAGCTCATCCCTCTGGGTTGATACAAGCCCATATGTTCACAGAAATGGCCCAGACCGTCAAGAAGCATCGTGCATCTTCTGTGAAGGTGCATTCAAAGAGAACTTTGGATTCGTTGTGTGATGAGCCTACACTGGTGTGCTGAAGAATGGTAACAGCACTATAGTTTGTAGTGGAAAATAGGAACGACGGCAATCTGTGCAAGTGAAATTGTCCTTTATCAGTATAGGAGATAGTAAGTGTTCTTTCTCAATAAAAGGAATAGTTACGTGTCACTGTCTGTGCACAAAAAATATCACTGCATCATATCGAGGGAGTAAAGCGGCATCGTAGTTTATACTGGCGATGGACGGCACACCAGTTTGTAACGGAAGTTCGACGACACAATGTTCTTACAAAGAAAAACGGCCGAAAATCTATGATGAATATATCTACAATGTACTCAGTCAGTAAGCGTGAATAGTTCCAAAAAAATTAATCATAAACGTTTCGATGAAGGTCCGCCGCATCTAGTACATCTACCAGCCGGAACACAAGGGAACTGATGAAACACTCCACTGCCAGGAATGGCATAAACTATATATACGAACAAGTCAGTAACGTAATGAAGATACATACATTCGAAATCTGGACGCTTCAGTTCGTGTTTGCCGATAATTGATCGTGAAGTGGTGGCAGCGAAGTAAAGCAGATAACCGCAGGAAGTTCCATCGTAGACTACTATCCCGGCAACATATTAAGTCACACCAATTAACTACACTTAACTCACTTTTTCTAGGTCGACACAAATTTATTCAATTAATTACTAGGCCTTACGTAGTACAAGATTACTGCAGTACATAACGTTACTTCATCAGGGAAGTTCTCACATAACAGTAAATTCAGTTAGAAGACAAAATTACCGTCATGGTCTATAAAAATACATACTGACTGAATTAAAGTATTTCCTGATATAAAATAAATTCTAGATTAAATTGGGGCAAAAGTAGCACACATTAACTGTAGCGTTAAATTCCACGCTACAACTGGATTCATTGTGTGTGCACCGGAGCCGAAGCTGAGTTTTATGTTTGCGACTTTTGTCGGCAAAATTAAAGTTTTTTTATATATATAGATTATATTTGATGATCCAGCTGTTTAATACTATATTATCTTTCTTTCCCTTTTTCATTTAAAAACTTTTCGCTTTTTGTTTTCAGCTATTTAATAAATAGATAAATGAATTTTTTGGAAAAAAAGCTGGGGGTCCATATTACCCTCCACTTTGGATCACCTGCAAGTTTTGACTTTTTTCACTTATGTGATTGTATACATCTTAAAATTTGATTTAATGGAAAATTCCCTTAAGAATGTTTAGATGATGGAAGATTATGGAAGAGGTTAGAGCCCCAAAATATGAAAATCAGTCTTTGGTATGACCGCAGTGAGCCAAAAACAAAAGGGGGGTCCATAATCCCACCTTTTCATATATATATGAAAAGAGAAGGAAAGATCAGTAGCACATGTTTTTTTTATTAATAAGGCAGTCCTTGTGCAACACTAAGTACAGCACAAGGCTTACAGAAGTAAGTAGAAACAACACATAAAAACAAAGATAAAAACAACATATAAAAACAAAGCAAAAAAACAAACAATACTAATTAAAAAATGAAGCAGCAAAGGCAATAAATTTATGGAATGAAAATAATAATTTTTGAAAATAATAATTTTGAATTAAAAGAATAATTTTTGTGGGGCAAACAGCTGCTCTTACATTTTGCTGAGTTTTTTTAAAGCTTCTAGCATGTTAGCCTGCTAGATTTTTCATGGCAAAATGAGGAACACGTTAAGGGGTAGCTGAATTAATCATCTTCTTAAAAGGGTTTCATCGGGTTAGAGAAAACGTATGTCCAGTAACCACTTTCCTCATATGGTGAAACTATTTTTTGTGTGCAAATCCTTTTCATTAAAGAACTTTAGGTTCATTTGTCATCTTTCAAAAACCCTCTAACATTAGCCTTCCATTACCTCTTGTTAGCAACCATATCCTCAAAATAAATCGATAGTTCTAAAAATGGAAACAGCTTTACCATAATTAAGATGTTTTAATTGAAGGTAACAGCTGTCAGTGAGATGATTTGAAGTTAACCTATATTCCCTCTAAATTTAATAAAGTTTTAATTGCAAAATATAATAATAATATTTGTCGAACGGATAACGTAACCTTTAAAATTTTCGTTGGAGTAGGGGATTTCTCAAGAAAAAAATATAATCTCAGAAACAAACGCAACTATCTTGGTCAAAGAAGTATTGGCGATACTTGCTTTACGATGAGGGAAAATGTGTCGAATAGTGACGATGAACCATGTAAATTCCCCGTCAAGATTGCTAACATTAGAGTTGAAACACAAAGAGTATCAAATTGCTTGGAAACGCCTCAAATATGCAAATTATACTCTACTGATACTTTGATTACAGGCCTCGAGGATTGGGACGCAAATTTGATCCTTGCTCTTGCCAAGTAGTCATTAAAAGCATTCGTGATATATCTCGAAAGGTAAGTTCGTTCGATATACCACAGATAAATGCTTCAAATCATAGATACCTATCTCTGTTTATGGTTGTAAAAGAGGTTTGATAATTTTAACGATATTTTTGAAATAACATGTAGAATTCTAGAAAAAATAAAACATTTTCCTTATAATTCTGAATAGATATATAATTTTAAATTACATGAAACATATAACATGTATGATATAATATTGTAGTTTGTATAAATATAGCCCTAAATCATAAAGAAATAGAAAAATAGTGAAGTAAATTTTTCAATCAAATTTTTCATTATGGACACCGGTAAAATTAGGAGAGTTCAGTGAAGCTAAAAAGTATACATAAAAAAAAACATATGTAATGACATTAAATTTCATTTATAAGTTTAAAAAAATAACCTTTCTGTTACTTACAACAACGAAATTCAAATTTCTTCTACATAAAAAGCATGATTTGTTGTGAAACATGAACAGTGTATTTTACAATGGCACATCACATTTGCCTATTTCCATAATTTGGTTGAACGGTTCAAGAATGAGTGGATTTATACACTTTGAAGGATAAACGAATATAACATGTTTAATTTTGACCTCCAAATGTTGGAATTTATTTAATGTTATTTGCAACAGCTTGATTTTGTTAATTATGTTAGACAGTTTTGAGGACGTGATTCCACCTTAAATAATTATTAAACTTTATCTAGAGTTCTTTTCAACTATGATATTTACCTAAACATTTTTGCTGTATATAGTTCTGTATATTGTCTAACCGAAACATTTATCAGTATAAACGAGAATTTGTAGGAATGAGCAATCTTATATAGTGATCATCTGCACATAACAAATGATGCTTTTAGAAGAAAAGTAAAATTGTATTGTTGCATTTATTTCATAATTTTTGGTTCATAAATTTCATATTTTTCAAGCCCTATTATGACTATAAAAGATGCTCAAAAGGTTTTATATATATATATATAATCTGCTACAGTATTTCGAAAGCCTTTTCTTTTCCTTTGTAAACAATCAGATGAAAAAAAAAACGAAAGAGGAAAACTTTTGTCAATCCGTTAGATTCATCCTATCAAATAAGTGTCTCTGTTTAATTATTTTAAAATATACGAAGTCACTCGATGTCGGCAGTCACATTTATTACAACATGAAAGTAACAAACTGCCACAACTTTGTCACGCAAAGAACTTATGACTTCCAGAAGAATTAGTAAAATACATTTTGGGCACTATGTCACACATGCATGTATAGAAATATAAGAATTCCTTTATTTGCTGCAAATAAATAAATACGGAAAATTCTTTCGACTGTCACCCCATAGTCTGAACATTTTACTCGAAGGTTTTTCGACGTTCTTTTTTTAACATGTCCCACCATCTGACATTTTGACAACTTTTCTCAGAACCTTTTATCCAAATAAAAACAGGACTAAAATAAAGTAAATAAAATCCAACATGCTCTTTTACTTACATGTTTTGGGGGAAATTCATTTTCCGTCGAATGCTTTATATTTAGATTTTTTTTTCGTTTTCCTCTAGTTGGCAAAATGTTTTAGTATTTTAATGTTAATCCAATAAAAAATGCAAAAGGGCTAACAAAAATTATATATATATATATATATATATATATATATATATATATATATATATATATATATATATATATATATATATATATATATATATATATATATATATATATGTATGTATGTATGTATGTATGTATACGAATTTAATATTAGCTCTTGAAGGAAAGATAAAAATCAAAATATTGAAAGATGTATATATTTTTGAGCAGTTTTTAATATTTAAAATTTAAAATATTAAATCTATAAATGTGATGAAATATACTTTGACGAAAGAAGTTTAGAAACTAAGATCAAAAAGAATAAAAAGTTTTGAACACATATGAGCATGACAATTTTTGATAAAATATAAAGAGCATATTCCTTTGCTTCAAATCTTTAATTTAAAAATTTAAGATTAAAATATTCATATAAACTGCAAATGTTTCCTATAGAAAAAACAAAATGATACAGCAAAAAGCATGCTTAAGAAATTTCTGTAAAAATAAATATACTGTAAATAAGCACAGGAATTTCAGTACAATGAATTTTTTCTTGCGTGCTATGGCGATTGTTTGGGGTTTTTTTCATACGTATCTATAACGTTTCTTGTCGACATAATCCATGACTGACATATTTTACTTGGTTTTTGTATCCAAAAATTGGTTAGATATCGATTTTTTATTTTTTGGTTAAATGTTAATTATTGGCCAAATATGAATCAACAAATTGACATAGAAAGATTTAAAATTTTGACCGACTATATTCTATGCATGATAGCTTGTAGATTTATAATGTCATTTATATATTATTATTATTATTTTTATGTTTTTTTGTATGTTTGAAGCTGTGTTCGTGATTTCGTATATTTTCATATTCGTGAACATGGCCCCAGCCATTGGAAATAAAAAAATGTTTGAAGCTAAAAAATAACAACAAAGTACTTTCTTTTCCTATATAAATATATTCACTGAAAGTAAAGTTTATATGTAGACTCTTTTTTTTATTATTTTGTATGTTATGAGACTGTTTATCCTGGCATGGTTAAATAGTGCTCTTATAATCTCGAGTGAGCATGCGGAGCATTTTAAAACCACAAATGAACTAACAATTTTTCAATTGAAGAAGTTCTCAAAATATAACGTTAGAAATTTTGCAGATTTATTTGAGTTTTTGAAGTCATATTCTCATTTTTGTGTGAAATTTTTCTTCTCAAACTATGTGAATTTCATACATATAAAGTAGGGGAACATTTCTTTGAAAGAGATCCAACCGTATGTCAGGATTTTAGCATTTCTTCGAAAACTTTTTCACACAGTGGACAAAGTATAGGGAGTGAAGTGATTTACACTGACTAGTTCTCACCATAGTGTAATATTTTATGAGTCTCAAAGTTCTTTGATAGGAGTACAGAAATACTGCACATTTATATCGGACTTTCCCCACAGTCGATACTTACTTATGCATATTTTATGGTTTTTTTAAATGAATATGCTAAGCAAAGGATTCATGACTATATACTGTCTGGAAAGTTTTATATCGCACATTTGATAGAGGCACAAATGTACAAAGTTACAGAAATAGTATTGAGAAAAGTGGTATTCACATAGAATGTCATGTAATATTTTTTTTAAATAAATAGTTAAATAACCTTGTGTTTATATTTTTTGAACATCTGTCTAATCACTGAATTAATTCAACCTTATGGATATGTTAGAATGGAGCTTGTACATCAAAGAAGTGTTATGAAACAGAGATATACATTTTTATTAATAGAAGTAGTGCGGAATAATGCTTTCCCCGAACAGCAAAAAATAAATTCCTATTATCGCATATGTATTTCCATTCGGAGCTGTACGAATGATAGGTTACTAATAGTTGGGACGTTTATCTGCCAGGGTCACGCGTCGATTCAGGGTTTCTGAACAGAGACCTGTATTTTTCCAACTGAACTTTCCTTTCATTATGAAGTGTATTTTTACAATGACTTCCCTCCCATTTCCCTACATTCTTTACGATGAAAATACAGCTAAATGGTTGACCTGATCCTTTGAGTTCTGTCTTGTCGTAGGGATCTTTCCCTTAACCCTCTCGTCATTTTTCTCTGTGTTCCTTCACTTGCAGTCAATGTATTCGAATTAGATTAGCAGAAAATGGCTAGTGCTGCCATCTGTTATCAGTTTAAAGAAGTAAAATCCTTTTAAACCTTTAATTGGGAAATTTTTGAAGAATTCTTTGGTAAAAAAAATCGGGAAAAAAATGTGCACGGTGCAAACGGTGGATGTTGTTGCCCGTGAAAGAGTTTTAATCAGTCGGCAATGCTAATTTTTCCCGGTGTGTCAAATGCTTCACAAGTTTCCACTTTATTCTCTTTATGCTGTTTAAACTCCACTATAGCGACAACTGACAGACCGGAGTTTGGACCCCTAATCTCCAAACTTTGAGGATTATATCACCGTGAGAAGATGTATATTTTTGCTTAATGCTCCGCCTCTTGGGCTCGAAAGAATGCGTTTATCCCATTATCTTGCGTTGCAAATTTTTCACCACAATTCGCAATAGACGATTGTACTTTCTGAAGTGGGTTGCTTGACTGGCATTTTGTTTTTCCCCGGCAAAAAATTATAGAAATTCCGCTTTAGGAATTCCTTTCTCTCCGACGTACTCAACGGTTATGCCTTGCTTAGGAGCCCATAATAAGGGGGAAATGTGGATCCAAGGCTGCAGACGTAAATTTTTGCGTGAGGATAATATTCTACTGTATCGATAGTACTTTCTTTATAGAAAACCCTTTTTAATACATCGCAACCGGCAATAAATGTGACACAAGGCAAAAAAATAGCAATTCTGAGGTTATGTCTGTAACGTCCAGGAAACGTGCCCACGAGAACAGTTGAACTTTGCACGTATTCACCGATATTGTGTGGGAATTGTTACATTTTATCACACCTGACGGCCTCCATATAAAGTACTATTCCAAGTGTGACGTAATGTTACACTTGGAGTCATTTGCATGTTTTTTATTTAGTTTCTTGTTTTTTTTTTGTTTGTTACGTTTTAAGTACTGAAGTGGCAACTTGTATAGATATTACTGAGTTTATAGATATACTATGATATACTGGTTGGAGAAGTTGTTGTAATAGTGCTTTTGTGGTCATGTGAATTTGTTAGATTTAAATAAAGAAAGTTTGTTTAAAGTTTGGAATGTTCAATTTAAAAAGAGCCTGTGAAGCCGAGTAGGCTAAAATTAATTGTAAAACTATCAACACCCTCACTGCATGTGGAAACCAAAAAGAATATAGCCCCATTAACTTAGGCGGGTGATTTTACATGTCAACTGCTCCGCACTCGGAGTTTGAAAATAAACCGCTCGGAAACCTGTGAATTCTGACATTGCGTGCTGGACAGTACGGAGTTTACAATGTCATTGCAAAATATGTGTGAAGTGCCCCATCGTGCACGAAAACCGACACATCTCTATCTCGTAATTTGCCCACCTGAGGGCAGTTGTATTAGCTTTATTGTAATGCTAGTTAAAGCTGTATAGTATTCTTAAAGTTGATTTTTCTCAAATGCTGCACTTTTGAGTTGTGTCACTATTTTTGAAGAGTTGTGATATGTTATGTCAAGAAATATTCCTCTGACCCAAATGTTTTAAAATTCACTCCCTAACTTAATTTGATCGATTAACTTTTAACATTACAAACTTAATTTGACCAATTAACTTTTAACTTCGGCCAACTTAATTTGACCGATTAACTTCTAACTTTACTATCGCCCTTAATCTTTCAGTAATTTATATATCTACCCTCAGGCGCTCTCCCAGCTACAGCTAAGTATAACCGTGGAAAAGTGGCTAACTTCGCACTTTAGACAGCAGAGAAATGCCATTATTTGGCTGAAAGAGTACGAAAATGGATGAGTAGTCGCTATCCCGAGCGCAAGGACAGTTCATTTCAAGACTGTCGGGGCCTTTCTACTTTCCCCACTCTTCAGACAGGTCTCGGGATCCCTCGTGGAGGGTCAAACTCAAATCTCTATCTCACAGAATAACGTAATATATGTGTTGTTTTTAAACATGATTTACTAGTGTTTTATTGAAGCTTGAACCACATCGGCCCAACGATTACAAAAAAAAAAAAAAAAAAAAAAAACTACGATGTATATCCAGCTGTAAAATTTTTAACTTTAATATATAGATATTTATTTATTCGACATAAACGTATATGCGATTCATTGTATAAAGAGCTCACTTTTTTATATAAATATCAGAGAACTTGCGTAAAATAAGGAACAATTTCCCTCCTTGGAATGAAATATATATTTTTCTATTTATAGATATGTACAATCCTTCCATTTACAAATCACATAAAAGAAGTAATTATTGATTTTTAAGTCTTGAACATACTTTGTTACAGTATATTTTTGATGATTTTTATTTAACTGTTTCGCTATTAATAGTAATTTTAAAAGTTAATTAAAAAAACTCAATAGTATTTATTCAACGGACGAAAGGACTTTGAGTACTTTTACTAAATACAAAAGCTTAGAATCATCAAAAGGAATTTTCTTTTCTCTGAAAATACGTCTGGAAATTGGAGGAATTAATTGGGGGAAATATGAAGAGATGTAATGGAATATTAATGCCGAGTAAATAGTTTGAACGTTATTATAAAGCATTAAAAATTATAATGATTTTTTGGGAGAGACAGACATTTTGATTGAAATATTAGAACAGAATTTCCGGCTGTTTTCAGCTTTTCCCCATCAATTTTGATGTTTTTTGGAAAAAAAACTACTTTATAATTATAAAATATATTTATTTCGTTAGACAATTGAGAGAAAATATATTATTTTAGAAAGCTTGTGAAGACTTTTGAAATGAAAAGCTTAGCTTGTACAGACTTTTAAAAGTAATAAAATTTTATAATTGCCCAGTAATGGATGTAAACCCCGATAGAGAAAATAGCCACCAAGTTACTTCGCTTTAACTATCTTTTCTTTCATGTTAATGATTAATGGGGTAAAAAAACAGGGTGTCCATTTTGGTATTGCCATAATGCAAATCTACTTGATGATAAGACCTTACATCGACTACACTGTCTGAAAACAAAAGTAGGCATATTTTTAGGCCGCTGTCGGTAACGACAGTAACTGACTATTACATCTTTGTGAATACGTACAAATGGTTGAGCTCGTTTCTCTTCAATATGTAGAAATGGTTGAATTGCTTTTCTTCAGTAAGTAAAAATGGTTGAATTGTTTTTCTTCAATAAGTAGAAACGATTGAATTGTTTTTCTTCAATAAGTAGAAATTGTTGAATTGTGTTTCTTCAATATGTAGAAATGGTTGAATTTTTTTTCTTCAATAAGCAGAAATTTTATGATTAATTTTAATTCTGTGGAACAAGCAGCCAAAATGAAATGACATAACGTTTGTAGAGATAAGTACAGTCATACCTCTGTACTCGTCTGTTTCGGTACGAAAAAATGCTTCGGTACTCGTCACACATGCTGAAACATGTATGAAACAAGACGGCGACCCCGCATCCTGTCTCTTCGGACGAAAAGAAAGACCTAAGTAGGTTGATTTACAAAATTTTGTTCAAAAGTGTCACCCTGACAAAGCGCTAGCTAGCCGAAATGTGGACTTATTCAGTGATCAAACAATGCCTCACTTCAGAAACATTTTGAAACTTAGGAAGAAGCACTTTTCTCTTGATGAGTTTGTAGTAAAAATCCTTAAATCTGAGTCTATAACGGGGATCGGTGGTATTAAGAGACATAAAAGAAAATCCCTGCGAAAGAAGCACCTGTTGTTTTATTGGAAAAAGACCCTTTCCAAACAATAACATCTTTCCTCTTCTGCTTCACAACTATCCCATTAGGCCATCGACTTCTTTCAGTACAGGTTGACAGAGGATAAATTTTATTTTATTTTTGTCTAATTATTGTTTGAAATTGTCTGTCTAGTTTAAAGATTTTGTATCAAAAATCAACCCCATCTATGTATAAATTGCCCAGTAAAATGTGAAATTTTTGGTTTACAGAAATAAATCAATTCAATTTACATTACTCCTTATGGGAAAAATTCGGTCGGTACCTGACGTGCCTTTTGGAACCAATTAACGGCGAGTACCAAGGTACAACTGTATATCTGAATTATTGGTAAGCCTAGTTAATGAAAATGCTTTTCTTAGAAAAATAGAGATGAAAGAACGAATATCAGTGGAATACTTCCTGCTATTGATTAAATTTGAGAAATTTTTGAAAGGAAAAAATATTATAATTATCTGCGTAGAGTAATTTAAAATTACGGAATGGTTAAAAACCCTTTCAGGGGCGCCGTTCGCACAGTGCGAACGCCTAAATCTAGTCTTCTTTTCACTTGCATTCAATGTATTCCAGTTAAATGAGCGGAAAAATGGTTAGTGCTGCCATCTGTTATCAGTTTGAAGAAGTAAAAACGTTTCGTAACCTTTAATTGGAAAAAAAATTCGGGAAAAAAATCTGCACCGTGCTAACGATGGTGATTTCTTTCCCTATTTTTCCGATTTTTTTACCCAGCTTTAACTTAACCCTTTCAGGAGCAACAATTGTTTCCCCTGAAAGGGTTAAGTTAAAGCTGTTCATATGGTACAATTTTTAGTTTAATTTGGTAACTTTAAGTTTAATATGGATCAAGTTTTCATTCAAATCATTTAATATCTTTAACAGTGCATAGAAATTTCAGTGAAGTAATTAAAAGCGTTATAAGAAATTAAAACTATACCTAACAGATTTTTTTTGTTTGTAAATATTTACGAGAAATACTGTAGAGCAGGGATTCCCAACGGGGTCTAGGTGGACCTCTTGGGGGTCGATAGAAGTTTAAAAAGGGTCTATAGTAATCCAGGGGTCTATTCGGGGTCTATGATAATTTTTTGGATTTAAAATTTAATTTAATTTTTTAGGAATGTAATTATTAGATAATAATATCCGTTTTAATATGCATAAATACAGATTTGCATTAGGGCGGAGTGATCGATGTATGTAAAGTCGAATGTCATGAAGCTTCTGTATAAGCCTCGAATGCCACTGTCGGCTTTTATTTGCGTACTAACACTTGGCAGAACAGGGGAAATCCACTGGATCTTAAACAGCACATGTGTCCTTCCGATGCAACCTATCAGAAGCAGTTTCGTTTCTCTCTTGGCAATGTTTGCGCAATTACAATCTGTTTCCGAAATCTTGTTTTGACTTCTGAAATTAAAAATTAAAATAGTTCAAACATAATAAAACAAAAACATAATGAACCACTTTTCTAATTTTTTGTTCATATTCTTAATCAAATTATTATCTTTAAGTGTTTTATGTCCAATTATTAGTATTATAATTATGTTGTATGCTGTATATTATAGAGAAAAATGTGAAGGAGGTCAATTAAGAAAATCACTCTTTTAAAAGGGGTCTGCAGGAAATATGTTTATAACCATTATTGTTGAATAATCCTGTTTAACCAAAAATACAGATAAACCAAAAACATTTATTTTCATATATAAGATAATAAACAGTGACATTCATATTTTTCAGCTGCTTAGGAAAAATATTTTTAAATTACACTGTCATAAATTCCCTACCATTATGTACACATACGGCCCAAAATATTTTTAAAATTGCTGCTGCAGTCAGCAAAATAACTACAACTATTACAAACTAAAGTTACAATTCAAGTATAAAGATCCTCAACAGAATAATGTGTCGATATGAATAGTGTAATCTGTGATAAAATACATTCACAGTACGTAAACAGAGTCACGCCTATCAAATTTTCTTAATGAGTGTTAGATAAAATATAGCTTCACAACTCTACATTCCTGCATTTATGATACCGTTATTAAGACGATAGGAAATTAAGAGATACCGTTACTAAGAAATTAAGAGAAATAATTTTCTTTTTCCTTAGTAAACAAGAAATTAAATTTAAAAAATCACTATTTCACTTTTTTTTAATGCTTAAACAAGGCATTCTGTCGGACCTTACAAATTCTTCCGATTGGGCCTGAAAAGTATTGTTATTCAAATACGCTCCCCAGCAAATCTCGGAATAAATATAACACCGTCTCTTGTCATCTTTATTCGACAATGAATCAACTGCATCCAAAATCAAACCTGGAGGGCAATAAAGATAAATTTTATGCTAAAGATAAATGGGATCAAAATAAAACCAAATAATACACAGAGGCGAGACATACGCGGTGATCGTTAAACTTGGTGGCTGGGGGAAAGAGATTAAAGGATGTTTACTAATAAATGACTCCTTAGGCGTGTATTACAACCATTATGATGAGGGGATAAGTGTAATACTGGAAACAAAATGAAAAAATAAATAAATTAACAATAGACACAACGTTTCGGCAAATAATACTCGTTCTACAAGAAAACCAGTTTTTTTAGGATGGATAATCTTTTATATAAATTAGGTGCCATAGATTAATTTAATGACAACTATAAGCACATAGAAAGGAATAAATTTTAAAACAGACATTCGTAATGTTGTATTATTTTTGTAAAAAAGACGATTATCTTAAATTATGAATTTAACGTATTTGATAAAGTAATGAAGATTCTATATTTTTCACTTATATAGAACATTGGTTCTGAAGCTGAGGTCCGGAAGAATCCAAAATGTGATCCGCGGACATTATATATATATATATATATATATATATATATATATATATATATATATATATATATATATATATATTATAATGATATGATATGTGTGTGTGTGTGTGCCTTTCCACCTACTCGCGTTTCTGTGTGGCGCCTAGCTGTTACTGGATATATTGCACCATAGTTGATCACGAGGACAAGCGAAACTAATATTTGTTTGTGCATGTATGATAGTCAAACTGCGGGGTCTTAGCGTAGTGGATATGGGATAAGCAGAACACTAAGCACTCTCTCCTGTATTCGTTGTAAATATATACACAACTTTTCCTCTTTATACTTCTTTTAAATGTTATTTAACGAAGTATCAATAGTGTAAATAATATGTAATACTTAATAAACGTATTATTCCCCTCCATTGGATTGTTTGAATGGATTCATGCTACTCAAGCCCGACTTTAACTTTTACATCCAAGAAGCCAACGCTGGCCGTGAATTACCATTCTTCTATTTCGAATATGATTATTGTGTCTGCCAGAGAAATTCCTTATACCACCAAGACCAGATATATAAATATATACCAGATTCGTGAGAGACCAGATATATAAAAATATACATATTAATATATCTGATATTTATATATCATCTGCTCTGATCAAATGTCGATTGCCCAGCTACTCCTCACTTATAAATATACTGTTGAAGGATTCGATAGAATTATCAGAAAAATCTACAAACATTCGCAAAGGTAAATTTTATTTAAGTTAAAATGACGCATTGCATTTATTTTGAAAACAACCGAAACACCCCAATTTTTTTCTTATTTCGAATAACATCCAACTTTTAAAAATAACTTTAAAACCAAATTCTCAATTCAATTCCCTATTTTAATATTTGCAAAGAATTGTTGACCCTTTGAGGGGCACCGTTTGCACGGTGCAAACGCCTAAATCTAGTTTTCTTTTCACTTGCATTTAATGCATTCCAGTTAAATGAGCAGATATAAGGCTTGTGCTGTCATCTGTTATCAGTTTAAAGAAGTAAAAACATTTTGCAACCTTTAATTGGAAAAAACTTCAGATTTTTTGGGGAAAAAAATTGGGAAAAAATCTGCACCGTGCAAACTATAGAGGTTGTTGCCCCTGAAAGGTTTAAAATAGTTATCTTTATTTGTCTCAAGGTAACTTGATCACTTTCTTGTTTATAAAATTGCCTAAAAATCCTAACTTGTTGTGGCAGAAAATGTCTGTAAATTATTATTTTTTTAAGCTTTTATTCATTCAGTAAAATGGTAAAATATAAGAAAAATATTATTTTTAAAGACACTGTAAGAATAAGTTCATAAAAAGGCCATTAACAGTTCAATTACGAAATTTTAATTTTGAGCATGATATCTCTGTAGGGTATATTTGAGCGAAACATATTACATCATCTCTTTGTACAATTTAGTTAAATTAAAAGACAATGTGTAAGAAAAGCTTATAATACAACATACAAATTGTGGTAAACTTAGCATTTTGCTAATGCACCATATTCTGTTTTCACATTCTTGCATCTACTTTTTATTTCGTAGTGATTTACCTTTTTCTTTAGCTCTTTAATAATGTCCCTTTTTCACATATATATATATATATATATATATATATATATATATATATATATATATATATATATATATATATATATATATATATATATATGAACTTATTATCTGTAAGTATAAGTTAAAAAAAATAGAATTTCTCTTCACTTTAAAAGTTTATAAAGCAGAAAAAATCATATATATTTCTCATTGCAATGCTAAGAATCCTAATTATTATAGCAAGTCATACTCCAGGACTAAAAGGCTTGTCTTTTAAAAGCATTTCTTCTTTTTTATTGCAAATAACATTCATCGAATGACTAGCTTTAATAGAATCGGTAATGCAAGCCCCTACGGCTATACTTTTGATACGTGTGTCATATTATTAATAAGCATATATCCCTGAATAATTTATTTCCATACTTTTCATGTACTGTAAGTGAATGCCTCCTTATAAGTCAAAAGGAAAGTATTTTTCCTAATTCTAACATTAAGATAATTTCTAGACCAAGTTAATTTTTTGTTAAAAGTACTACAAAAACAATATTCTAAACTCCACTGGCGGAGGAGTAAAGATAGAAAAAACATTTACAAATCTTTATCAATGTATGATATTACACTTTATGCTTTTCATACACATTAATGGTGCATAAACTTTGAATCTTCACTGATATTAGTTTTAATATAACTGGATTCCCTTATATATACAGGTGGTTATCAAAATAAAGGAAACACCTATCAATATTAGTGGTGTTTATAAATGTGCTTCGTATTCCTTAAAAAAACAAGTCTGGTCACCGGTATTTTTTATATAATAAATTATATGTATTATTCTACTCAGGTAGCAGTAATGAAGCTAAGGGCATCGTGATTTTCGGGGGAACAGCGTAAAATATCAAACCTTGAAGACCTTGCGAAAAGGGCAAATTGTTGGAGCACGTTTAAATTGGAGTATATGTTACTGCAACCCCCAGGCTAATGGGTGTTTTTCGAGCTACGGTATCGAAAGCCATGATAGCATACAGAGTGTACGGAAAAACATCCTTTGCCAAGCAGAATAGTGGACGAAAGGGAGAGCTGAGTGAAAGAGACGGGCGAGGTATTGAAGCGGATTGCGACATGAAGAAAGAAAACAACTGCAACCAAAATAACCGAATAGCTCTATCTGCATCTCCCTGTTCCGGTATCAACCATTAGAGGTAGAAGGGAACTTCAAAAACAAAGCATTTACGAAAGAGTAGCTATTCCCAAGCACACTTGTAATAGATACCAATACAAACTATCTCCCACACTGGTGCCACGAGCGCACATTCTGGTCGAGTATTATGTCCAAAAACGGCATTTGGTCCAACGAATCATTGCTCACAATGTTCCTTGCAGCAGGACGTGTGTATGTCTGGAGAACACCTACACAAGCGTAAGATTCTGACTGTCTCATCTCAACTGTCAATCATGGATGTAGATCTATCAGGGTTTGGGATGGCATATCATGGTTTTCTTCAGGCCCTATTGTAAACCTAAAAGGGAGATTGAATGAGAAGGACTATGTCGAAATTTTAGCTCACTAGCCCATCCTATGGTGCAAACACTGTTACTTGCAGGATATGACGTTCTCCAGGATGATATTCCCCCTATACTTACAGCTAAATCTATCAAATATTGGTTTGAAGAGCACGAAAAAAGAAGTTAAATATCTTATCTTGCCCTGTATAATCCTCCGACTATATATCATCCAACAAATCTGATTTGCATAAGCGGACAGAGCCAGGTATCGATATCCACCACAGCATCTCCATAGGAATTTTCAGGATTTTCCCCTGAAAAATGGTATAATATATTCTTAACCACTATTCATGACTTGTTTAATCCAATTCCAAGGTGAATCAGGTGGTATTATATTTCAAAGGAGATCATATGCCGTATTAATGAAGGTTTTCATGATGTTTCTTAGTTTTTCCATTATTTTGATAACAGCCTGTAAATATATATTGCTTTCCATGTACTATTGCTTCAAAGGGCAAAATTCTAAGCTATATAAAATTATTTGCAGTTAGTTTCCCTAGCCATATTAAGTTTGTACTTTCAAGTAATAGTTACTACACATACTTCGTTTCTTTACCTAGATAGAAATATATCAAGTAATCTAGAATATGTCGAATAAAATATTAATCCTCTACATATGTATTGTTATGAAACTTTGATTTTTTGCCCCTGAGGAATATGTAGTAGAGAAACGTACGTACTTAATTCAGTATATTTCGACATGAATTCACTTCATTTTAAATGTATTACTAGCAATCTGCACATCCAGTTAAAAATTAAAATAAATTTTAAGTTATTTTCATGGACTAATCATAAAATATGAAAAACTTAAAATTTAGTTTCATTTTCAACCCTATTTTAACAGATTTTTTAATATTTTTTCCTGTCAATAAAATTAAAATAAAAGCATTTAGCTATTTTCTTTTCTTTTCTATGGAATTCTTTATCTTGGGTCAGAAAATTGGCCTCATTATTATTAATGAAACACTCGTATTTGTATTTTCATCACTTTCAATACTTGGATGAGCCCAAACTTGAAGCTGTAAAGCTCACTTTAAGGCATGTGTTCTCAACCTTGTCGGCCGCGAACCCCTTGGAGGTCACGAAGTATTTCTTGGGGGGCTCCATAGTTTCAACTAAAATAACTTTTTATCCGAATTTCTCCGAAAACTTTGGCACCACTGATTGACCATGAAACTGCACGGCAGTGATGGTCTTTAAAGAGAAATGTCTCTTTCAAATACAAACCAAGTTTGTTAGTATTCTACTGCCTTCATTTCATGGTAAATTAAATTCACGGTCAATTATTACGCACAGTGCACCCAATTCTGAACTTAAGTTCATTTTTCATCAATCTCTGTTTTTACTTTTGACATTACTAATGCAGAGTCTCCAGCGGAAAAAATGTAATTTTATGGTTAAAAACTTTATATTTTTTTATTGTTACATTTATTTTTTTTATTTTTTATATTGCTTATACCGAGGGCCTGAAGCTTCCTAGTGTTACAACGGGCTGGCTCTCTGTGCTCCCGGCCTACTAAAATTCTTCCGTTTGTGTCATCTCTTCATAGGGGTAATGCTGGTCTGCCTATATGATGCCTCCATAATAAAATGGTCAGCAAAACTGACGTGTATTTTAGGCGAATGATTCCACGATAAATTCCTCCGCCAAAAAAAAAGAAAATAAATAAATAAATAAATAAATATATATATATATATATATATATATATATATATATATATATATATATATATATATATATATATATATATATATATATATATATATATATATATTGTATATATATAATTTATATCGTTGGTTGTTATATTTATTGTTACTGAATCAAAATTATGGGAAATGCTTTTTAGTGTTTTTCTTTATGTTTTAAAAGGCCTTTGTAGTGAAAATATGCAGAGTGGAAGAGAGTGCGCGTGGGTGTAATGGGGTTCGCAGGATGCGTGGAGACCATTGATTGGGTTCGCAACACAAAAAATTTGGGAAACACTTATAAAAGGCACTGCATTTTAACAGGTGGTCCGCGAGAGCCCAAGAAGTAGTCCTCAAAGTCAGCAGTGGTAAAAGGAAATATGGTTTCTTATAGTCGTGGGATTAAAACAAATTAACAACAGGTTCTATGTCCTAATGACCATTTTAGGTATACCAAGAGATATACCGAAAGGTAGTTTAAAAATTCATGCATTAATTACTCAAATAAAAACAATAAAAGAAGTACGCAGAACTAGATTATGTTTTAAAAATTTCTAAAATATAAAATGCCTCACAAATTATTATTTATATTTACATATTGCTGTTTGAATGGCGTCCTCACTTGCAATTTTCTTTGCTTATATCATACGTTATATGAATTATTCTTAACAATATTTGCACTGTAGGAATAGGATCTCATTCCTTTCCGATTAGACTGAACCGGGTGCCCAGTGTAGGGTAGGTTTATTAATGATGTCCTGTGAACGAACGATACAGCTGCGCTCTTTAGCAAACGAAAAGCACAACCAATACCTACATTAGGTATCAGTTCTATAGGACCGGTGCGAACCGGCTGAATCCCACCACTGGTTTCATCGTTTCGAAACGACCGGAAATTCAACAATACTTTAAAAATGGGAACAAAAAATTTTATGTTCAGATTCTAAAAAGATATTCTATATTTCTTCCGTTTCCTCAGTACGAAAAAAAAATCCTTGTTCTACTTAAAAATCCCCAATAAATATTCTGTTACGCGCATCACAACACCTTCGCAGTGTCCCATCCTTTTTATAGCTAGTAAAGTAAACGCAAGCTTCAAAATCTCATTCATTTTTAAGTTTTCGCAGGCTTTTATGTTTGCTATTACGTTTACTTTTTACGTTCAATTTTTTTTTTAAGTCTATTTGTAATTTTTTATTCAAAGTTGTTTATCACAAATAGTTTGTTTATTCAGAACAATGAAACCCATTTCTGCTCATAAAGGGTTGGTTGAGAGAGGGTTCTCGGCGAATTTCTTTTATGACAAGAGGTCCCTGATCAACAAAAGGTCAAAATTCACTCCATTAACGGTTGATTAAAAAAATGAATATTTTCCCAGTATTTTTCGTGCAACTTCTAATTGCATTAACCCTTTGTTAAAAAGGTTTTTCTTTAGAATAATTTAATATTTAATTTATTATATATATATATATATATATATATATATATATATATATATATATATATATATATATATATATATATATATCGTAGCGTATCGTGGTTGCATCGGCTAACGTTCAAAACGCGTTATGGCTTTTCTTAATGACCACAACGCATTGTGATCAAACATAATAAGAGCCACGACGAGAATTTCGTATTCTGGTCTGTTTTGAGTTAGCCAAAACGCTTTCTGGCTATTTTAATAAGGGCCATAACGCGAATAACGCTTCGTGGCTGTTTTAAAGGGGTCATAAAGCATTGTGCAAGTTTTTTTCACTTAATGAGCGTGTTCGGTCTTTGAACCTAACACACACACACGCATATATATATAGATATGTGTGTGTGTGTGTTGTGGGTGTGTAAGTAACGCACCGGCACAGAGAGAGAGGAGGCCGCTGCGTCACAAGGTCAACTCTGTACTCAGATTCGCGCATTTTCCAAATCTTTGGCCGATGAGAAATTAGTCGCTTGTCGGGGGCTTCTGGATTACGAACTCAAGTATCCTCACAAGATGTTGTTTGGTGACAAGTATTTAGCTGCCTATTCCAGCCCTCAGATACACACAACTAAACCATTTTTGGAATAAAGGTTTTCATTCCCTAAACGCTACATGTTAACTGGACAGCTACAATTCATAAAATCCCACCTCTACTTGGCTGCACACCTATTTATGACTTTATAGAAATCTTGTCTCGTGATCAAATGTCCTGAAATTATTGGATACCCAGGGATCTGGGCTCGACTTCCACGAGATGATGTCTAAGCGCCATCTAAGATGTCTAAGATGATCTAAGCGCCAAAAAATTGGGGAACAGCAGAGGGGCTGTGAGGAAAATGTCTAATTAGTTCCATTTTTTTGTTCTCGACACTGACTACGCAATTGATTTTCATCACGATACGCCCAAGCATTTTTGAATGAATTTTTGGAATTTAAAAGGTTTTTTGGGTTTTATATGTTATATATATATATATATATATATATATATATATATATATATATATATATATATATATATATATATATTATATATATACACTGCTGGCCACCCAAATTTCAACACCAAGAAAGATAAGAGATATCACAACAAAATTTATTTTGTAGATAACATGTTGACCAAGTATCAAATGATAAAATTTATAGACTTCTGTGAAGTGTGGTTCCTGCCAAAATCAGTAGCCAGAGTAGCCACCATTGTTGGAGATCACCGCTGCCACACGCCTCGGCATTGATTCAAAGAGACTTTGGATGAGTTCTTGGGGTAGAGCAGACCAAGCAGCTTCCACATGTTGCCAAAGTTGATATGCTGTGGCAGCTGGGGATGGAATCTGGGTCAATCGTAGAGCAACCATGGACCACATGTTTTCTATCGGCGAAAGATCCGGAGAGCGAGGTTGCCAGGGAAGCAATTCAATATGGCGTTTGACGAAGAACCGTTGGACAATACGTGCCACGTGTGGTCGCGCATTATCCTGTTGAAATATGGCTGTGGGCAAGCCCTGAAGGTAAGGAAGCACAACTGGCTCCATCACCTCGGAGATATAGCGCTGGCTGTTTAAAGTACCGGCAATGAGTACTAGAGGTGTGCGAGAGTGATATCCAATACCGCCCTATACCATAATACCCGGTGCCGGACCAGCGTGGCGGTGCATAACGCAGCTGTTCAGCATCCTCTCTTCACGGTGTCTCCATACTCGAATGCGACCATCGTGGTGTTGCAGACAGAAGCGTGACTCGTGAGTAAAGACAATTTAATTCCATTCTGCCGTCCACATCCTTCTGTCATCGCACCATTGGCGGCGGAGACGTCTGTGGTTCTGCGTCAAGGGTAAACAAAGCAATGGACGTCTTGCGGACAGACCACTCTGCTGTAAACGGCGTCGAATGATACGCGCAGACACTGAATGATGCGTTACAGACTGCATGCGCTGTGCTATAGTTCGTGATGTGACTGAGCGATCCGTCACTGCCATGCGCACAATTTGCCTGTCATCACGTGAAGTGGTGCGCTGAGGTGGATGCGATCGAACACGCCGGTCCGTCGTACCCTCCTGCATCCAACGATCACATATCCGCATTACAGTTGTTTGGTTTCGTCCAACACGACTACCGATTTAACTGAAAGATAATCCACAATCTCGGTAAGCCATTATCCTTCCTTTGTCGAACTCGGATACTTGATCGAAAGGTGATCGCTGTTTTCGACGAGGCATAATTGATCGTTTGTTTTGAAAAAAACACAAGAAAAACATAATTGCCAAACTTGAAATCGTCGAAATCTCCAAGCCTTAAATAGCGCTTTGAAGTGGTGCCACAGGCGCGAGTGATGTGCGTCTGCGCTGAAATTCTAATCATTTACATATCTCACCTCCGCTAATGTATGTTGTAAATTTCATGTTATTATCATGTTTCCTTCAGGGTGTTGCATTTACAGTGGCCAGCAGTGTATTTATTTATTTATTTATTTATTTAATTTGTTAAAAATTTAAAAGATTTCCTCTGACAATCTTTTACAATGATCTTTCAATACTCTTAACAAAAGACTTATATTTAACATAACTTTCTGCAAATAAAAATTAAGAGAAGCCCAAAATTCAAATCTGTATAATACTCCAAATGGAAATTTTTTTAATTGAAACACAGCCAAGAATATTTGCAATTTCAAAATCATATGTTATTTTATTTTCAAATATTTTTGATTATTTTTTTTCCTTTAAAGAACCTATGCTAAGGAAATTAATAAATTCTTTAAGAGGTGATACTATTTTATCTTGAGATAACTTTTAATGTTTTAAAAATTCCTAAAAATCAATAAAAGGCATATTTCTTGCCTTTAGTGCTTGCTCCCCATTAAAATATACTGTATTACTAAAATTGGAATTATCTTAATGGAAGTGGAAAGAACTGAGGTATATGTACTAGATGCAATGGTATTATTTTTTTAGGTTCTCACTTATAAATTTTTTAAGTTGAACTATCTTTAATTTTTGTGCATTTACAAATTTCAGAGAATAAATTTAAGTGTTCCGAAGAGGAAATGTATTCTTTTTATTCGGAAGCTGCTTAACGTTTTAGTATGAAAATGCTAAATGTTATTGGAAGAACCATACGCAAATTTCTAACAATATCAAATGTACCTAAGTCTGAAAATTAAAACTGTAAAGATTAAATATTGAATGGGACTATCTAATGGAAATTCCTCAAAGGTAGAGAGATGTATTTTTAGTTTTCAAAATTTTAATGGAAGTATTTTACCTATTTTGCTAAAATTTTAATAAATTTAAGTATTAGCATTTTATAACGTGTTTTTTAAAACCATAAAATTCCGTAAACGATTGCAAAATATTTTGCAATCGTTTTTTGTGAGTTCCAATCATTTGAGGACAAGAGTTTCATATTTCTTCGTATTATGTTAAAATAGTATAGAAGCTTCAATCTAACTTGTAAAGACTTCTTAGAAGTGACAATAAAAACTAAACTGCTTTATAGATAGTGGAATTTTTGTTTAGATTCTTAACTCTATAGAGAAAATACCTCACTTCTACCCAGACTTGGGTGTATATAATTTGAAGTGGCACTCTAAATGAATTTGATACAAACACAGTTTATACATGAAAAAATGTTTATTGAATATTCTTGCACATGTAGGCTTTGCTTTTAGCAACAAGATTCATACGTACTACTTGTACAGATATATAAATACAGCTTTCAAGAACAATATATTTTTCAATACTCACGAACAGTAAGTCAACCAGCAATACTGCCACGTAAACTTTGGGCCCCCCTAAGCACTAGCGCGGATAACACCTAGAGCTACTTACCCCGTAGCTCCCTCTCGCTTATCTATCAACCTTAACAACCTTTTTCAACCCTAACAACCTTTTTTATTAATGACTCTGCATGGTATTTATACTAAGCGCGTATGCCGAAATTAGCATATCTCAAGCAGCTTCTTTAATTCATTCACTCAAAAGTTCGATTCTCGTGAATCGAATCTTGTGTATACCTTACAACTCTTATAAGATATAACAATTAAATATTTTTGCTATTTTTAGTACATGAAAGAATTTTCGCCGTTAAACAGTAAAGTATTTTTGAAAGTCAATATCAGTTTAATTCCTTTGATAAGTACAAAATGATATTAAAAATAATTAACACTTATTTCTTTCCACCAGGGAAAGTAAATGAATTCCATAAATCGAAACTGCAAAGGTGTTTGCTTGTCTATTGTTGTGTGAATGGAAGTGTTCCTGGTGCTAAAAACAGTTCCTGGTGTGTCAAAAAATAGAGACTTTGCACACACACACACACACACACAGATATATATATATATACAGTAGACGCTCGTTAATTCGAACTCGGTTAATTCGAACTTTCGGTTAATTCGAACTAATCCAAAGGCCCCAAAAAACTTGTATTGGAGTTAATGTTAAAAATATCTCATTAATTCGAACTAAATTTTTATCAATTCGGTTAATTCGAACTAAAAATTTGACAAAAAAATTTTCTTATTCCTCAATTAAAGGAGAAAATACACGCTGCATTTATTAAATTGTGTGTCAAAATCACCTGTATTTTTTTTTTCTATGTAAAGAAACACATGCTCGCATGCCTAGACTATTGCATTTCCGTTAAACGTTAGTGGCTATTGTCCGTATCAGTGCTTAACGGGCAAAGCGATTTTCCGATATTTGTATCGATTTTCTTAGAATTTCAGAAAAACCAGTCTTTACTACAGATTCTAAGGAGCTGCTTCAGCTATGCCTGCAGTGCAGACAAGTTAATGTGATCTAGTTTTTCTTCCTCAGTGTGTGATGTGAAAGTGTAAAAATTCAGGATGTCTACGGGTGGAAAGTACAAAACCCTAAATTTGGAGACAAAGGTAGAGAAATTTTAAAGAGAGTAGAGAATGGCGAATGTAAAACAAAGTTAGCAGCTGACTATGGAATTTAAAAAAATATCTTGTCAACTTATTTTGAAAACAAGGAGTCAATTTTAGATTCATGGAAAAAATGAAAATTTGCTAGAGGAAGGAAGCGCATGAGAAATGCATCCCAAGAATATCTAGAAAAAGCTCTACTGCTATGGTTCCAGGATGTTAGATCTCGAAATTTTCCGATAAATGGACCCCTAGTGCTGACGAAGGCTGATGAATTGGCAAGTCGAATGGGTATTGAAGATTTTAAATGCAGTGATGGATGGCTTTCTCGATTTAAGTCAAAGCACAATATTTCTTATCAAACTGTATGTGTCCAAATCTCTGATGTAAACGAAGACAAATGCACTAATTTCGGTAGGAAACTGCCAGATCTTTAATCTACTTACCTGCCGAAGGATATTTTTAATGCGGCCATAATGGACAAAGTCATAATGGACTCTATTAAAACTCTGAAAGCATTTATTCAGATGGAACCTTCCTCTGAAAATGAATTGAAATGTTTACTTCAAATCGAAGTTGGCTGAACAATGTATTCATCATAAACAAAACCAAACATCCACTTTACAGTTTTTCCCCAAAGTGCAATTCGTATTTTTAATTAAAGTCTACTTTCTACTGCATATCTTCTGCTTCATTTTATGATTAAGGCAAGTCTGTATTGCTTTTTAATATGTTAATTTTAGATAACATAGTATAATATATTTTCTGGGGTTATACATACTAGGAGATTTTTCTTCTTCAGTGATACACTTTTAAAGTTATATATTTTCTCATAACATCGGATAATTCGAACTTTTTTCCGAGAACCTTTGAGTTCGAATTAACGAGCGTCCACTGTATATATATATATACATATATATTATATATATATATATATATATATATATATATATATATATATATATATATATATATATATATATATATATAAAATATATATATACTATATATTTATATATATATAATATATATAATATATATATATATATACATACATAAAAACTGCTAACGTTTTAGCTGAGTAGAAGTCATCTGATTCAGAAAGAATAGTTTCAATATTAAAATAATTAAACTATGAAGTATTTTATTAAGAATTTCTTTGATCATTTTTAATAAATTCTGCATTAAATTAATCAACTATTTTTTTTCTTTTGATAAACAAAATGCATGATTATTTTATAGCAATCCACGTCATATAATTTTCATCAATGAAAGGTTTAATTTCATCATTGAAAGGTTTCTCGTTTCAATGTTTAGAAGAGTCTGTCTGAACATTGAAACGAGAAGCTGCTTCTGATAAGTGAATGGGACTGAAGCATCTAAAACACCGTCAAGAATTATTTAGGATTGAAATAATTCAATATAAAAAAGGACGTACTACATTAGCGTTTTCATTTACGTTGTAATGTCACCAGATCTTTCATCCATCTTTACTTACAAAGAGGTGGACAACCCCACCCTACTCCCCTCGGTTCAGCTGCTCTCCAACCCTTAGACCCTTCTTAAATGGAGATCTAGCATGGATGGGGGAGTGTTGAACTGACCCCAGAGTGGTCAGGCGTGAAAGGAGCCTGTGCGGGCACATTGCGTTGTCCGTGATTTTCCCGAGGTCATCACTGGAGCGGAAAGGTTAAGTTGTCCGGGATATATTCCGAAGAGTATAATCTCTCGGGTTTTGAAAAGAGAGAAAATTATGTTTTCTATTTAAAGGAGCTCCTGTATATAATTAACGTATATATTTGTAAAATTAACACTGTACATAATTTTTATGACAGAGTTTAAAGCGCTACAAAGTTTAAAGAAATTCCAGCTATAAAAATTACTTAATGTTTGCAAAATCAGTTATTAATTAACTCCACAAATTTTTATCTTCTCCTTCTCGGCTAGGCATGCTTTGATTAAGGTACGTCTCGTACCTTGAATTTCTTTTACAAATAAGGTATTCCTAAAAAGCAAAATTATTTTGAAATCCTGAGGAGATGAATTGAAATGAAATACAGGGTGTCGGGGCTAAAGGTATCCAAAAGTCATGAGTTATTTTTTACGGATTTACCAATTAGAATTAAAAATATATATATTTAAATAGAAAGAACATCTCAACAAGTTTTAATATCAATCATAGATTAGTATCATAATATCATAGTTTTCGATGCGTGCACATTTTGTAGTACGACTAACGTCTAAACGATAATCTAGTTCTCTCCAAGTGTTTCGTAGCATACCAGGCGTTATTAGATTTTTGTTTGTTTGGGGGTTCATTAAATCCATTGTGTATAAAGAAAAAAATTAAACTTTGGATGTAGCAATTCGTGTAATAACTCCTGATATGCTACGAAACACTTGGAGAGAACTGGAATGCCATTTAGACGTTAGTCTTGCTACAAAAGGTGCACACATCGAAATCTATGATACTATGATTGATATTAAAACTTGGTGAGAAGTTCTTTCTACTTAAATATTTTTTTTAAAAATTTTAATGGGTAGTTCTGTAAAAATAAATCATGATTTTTCAATACCTTTATCCCACCCTGTATTTTAAACTCACTGAGAATAAACATGAATCACGAAGTCTTAAATAACTATTAACGCTCATGTTGTATGTTGTTTAGCGTTGGGTAATCTCAAGCACATACTGAGGCGTGCGTGTTCCTGTCCTTACTGTGTTTAGGGAGTAATATTAGTTCATATTTAAGACATCGAAAAAAGAGTGGTGTATAAGCGGAAAAACACATGTGCCGGTCGTGTTGCGAAAATTAATTCTTCCTATTTATGTTTTTATGAATTTCAGCAGGGATTATACATTTGAAAAGAAAAATCTAATTTTTTAACTTGAGGCAATTATATAACTCCTTTTGAGAAAAACTTTCTTTTTTTAATAATAAAAGACACATAACTTATTTCTTTCCATTATGGAAAATGAGATAAGCCGGAAAATCGAAATCTATTTCTTTCTCTGCATTCACCAGCCAATGTGCAATATATAAAAGCCTCATCTCCAAATGATAACAAACTACCCCCAGGACGATCGAACAATTTTATGCATGAACGATATTTCTTCAATAAACATCGCGACACCGAAGGTGTTAAATATACGTTAAATCTCTATCTCTGGCAGCATAATTCAGAAGCTGCCGCTTTCTGTCATTTTATAAAGGGGCGAAATAAATTTCATATATCCTAGGGGAAGGCTTTAAGGAACGTTTTATTTATCATATTTCGGGAGGGGAAGGCTTTTGAAAGAGAACCGAACGATTTTGGGGGATGAATCACTGCCTGACAATGGGAAAAGGTGCGTATTGATTTCAGCGATTTTTCTCAATTCTTCAAAGGGAGGTTTATTACACAAACGCAATTTTTCAAAAATTTAAAGACCCTGTGCTGATGTCATCTCTAAAGAATTGGGAAAGCAATTAGTGTACGTCTAAGCAATTTATTTTGTTTATTTAAAAGTTAATGTTTAAATGTAAAATTATAACTTGAATTTTTGGTCGTAAGCACAAGTATTTGTACATAAAGGATTCCTGCATTAGTTAAGTGCGAAAATGTTCCGATGAAAATAAAGCGTAAAACATACAATATTGTACGATTTAAAAGACGAGGATATGCTATTCAATATTAAATGGGAATATAAAATATCTATGTCTTTTGGAGAACAATCTCAAGATGTCTTAAAGTACAGTCTATTTATGCACTCAACATTTTTTCTGTACTCTTCAATAATTTCCTTTCACAATTTTAAACTTTTAAGAATTTTCTCCATAGTTTTGTTGAAAAATATTAAAAGAGTTACATTTTTAGGGATATATATATATATATATATATATATATATATATAAACATATAAAACGCCAAAAACCTTTCAAAATTCTAAATTCTTTTCAATTTTCTTGTGCGTAGTTTAATTACGTTGCTCGTTTTCATTTTAAGAACAAATGAGTTGATTTCGGCAGATACTATTCGATCCCTGTAAATTTGGAGATAATCCCTCTTCATTATATAAGTTTTCAAGCCCGGAGATCCAGGCACAGCGAATCGCTGCTCGTTGCACGGTCACGTGACAAGGCTTCTATGAAAAGTTATATAAGGGCCTGTGGTCAGATAGATGACGCTTCTTGGATTTTGTAACTATCCAGTGAAGACGCTTCGCTGTCAGCTTAATAAAAAATGTCCAAGATTGAACAGCTCCATTATTTCTTGTCTACCCGGCCTACGATAACTACTTTTGATGTGACATGTCAGGTCTGTAATTCATTAATTCGATTATCTTCTTGGGTCTTACCTGACATGTTACACACACACTCACACACACACACACACACACATATATATATATATATAGTTCTATTTTCACTTAGTTACATTTTTTCATTTTGTATTATAGTGGTTTGGTTGTGTTAATTTCCTAAGATGAAAAAATATAACCTATATTCCCTGGCTAACAGAAATTCTAAAATGATTACTCAAATATATGACACAATTATAGATGAGGGACCAAAATTTATTCATTTTTTAGAAATTAAAAATTTAGTAATAATGCTTCACTGTTCACCTTAATCATTTGCTTAAATCAACATCCATTTACAAATTTATATCAAGACACTATTAAGTTGAATGAGTAATACCTATCTATATATCCCTCGTATTTTACCTTTTTAATACAACAAAAATTTACGAAATTCACTTTACTACATCACTAATAGAAATTACCAAGAAAAATATTACTGAATGACTGACTAAAAAATAATAAAAAAATCAATGGAAAAAATTATTTTAATTATGACATGGCTACAAACTTAAAAAACAACAACAACAACTTAACGGAGTATTTGATTTTGGATGTCATCGATACATCTTTCTATTTCTTAGCCGTCTTTTGAAATTTTTTATATTTATAATATAAATAATTCCTGATAAAGTGAAGTGAAATTTATAAACAGATATTCTTTAGTTTTCTATTTTAAATCTGGAATAAAAACCACTTTTAAATAAGAAAAAATCTTGCATGTTTCCAAAGAAAGACTTTATAATAAGATTTTTTTACACATGCAAGTAACAAAAGTTCATTTCAGATTGATTAGGGATATGTGTAAAATATTCCGGCAAGATTACAGACAATAATCTGTAGTAGTTTCTATACAAAAGATACTGTAGCGTACTGGAAATATGGTCTTATTTTTTCCCAAGACCCCTCAAACGCTTGAAACACAGATTCGTGTTTTTCAAGGAATGTGTTGTTCGGTTCCACCAGTTCGGAACACGTGGGGGGATTACAAACCGTTTTCCTCACAGATGCAGCCACTAAAGCTGTCATCTTAACGTTGCGGCAATGTAATAAAGTTCAGCGTCTAAAAAAGCTGTCAGCCGATAATCTGCCGGCCCCTCCACCCCTTTTGAAAATCCAGACATTGGAGAGAGACGCTTGAGAACGCGGGCAGTGCGGATGTGTCTTTCAGCTTCGTACGTTGTGAATATGCACGGGTTTGTTAAATTGAATATGTTGCACTGTTTAAAATGTTAACTACTTTTGTTAATAAATTGTTAAGTTTTTTGTTTTAAAAAGTTGGCCTTCGTTTGTTAATTAGAACTCTGTCTTTCTTTGGTATGGATCAATAGTTGTGAAATTTCTTCAAAATGCCTCAGAGAGAATCGCCTTACATACTTACAGTGAAGCCACAATACATCGAAGTTCAAAAAGCAACATTTTTAGAAAATTGAATTCAAAGTTTATAAACATAACTAATTAAAACATCGCTGCTCCATAGTATTTATTTTTGCTTTTTACTTGCTCTACTTCCTCTTGTCTTTTTAGTTTTAATCCTTTAAACACTCTTTTTTCTCTAGATTGTTGAAAATGGCCTATCTAGCTCTCATCATACGTTAACGGTCTATACATTTTTGGCAATATAGGCCTGGATTTAAACCTAAATTTTTCCAGCACACTCATCTTAATATAATTTCCTTTGTTAAAACAGGCCACAACATCATAAACACCTAATTGAAGGCATTCTATATGTATAAATGTCTTTTTAGGTACACCAGTCCAAATAACATTATTTATGCTCTCATTTGGATTTTGTGTCTTTCCACGAAGACATTTGGATGAGAAAGATCTCGAAATATTGGTCTCATAGCTTCAACTATCGGGGAAAAGAATTCTGAAACTCAGCTGCTAGCTGCAGATCGCAATAGATTTCGATGTTAACATTCTTGGTCCTTTAAATGGGTGCGGTTAACGTGTGCAACACGTAGTAAAGAAACTGAATTACTTAAAAAATTTTAACATTTCTTTGTCGTAGAAACAAAAGTAATATACCATTCGAAAGGGTAAAAATAAAGGATCAAAATATTAAGAAATCAAAGCAATATTTTTTCACGAATTTGCCTTCCAACTACCCTTAAACGTATCTCTTCTGATTGGTTGAAATTATTTCGAGGATTGTTGAACCCACTGCGGGAACCGGATGTCGAAGAGCAAGTAGTACTAGTAGATATATACAAAAAATAGGTGAAAGGTGGAACTAATTCCCACCAAGACGGGGTTTGAATATTTAGTTCGCTGTTGGTATCTTTTTGACATACCGTCAACTGAGGTAACTTTGGCCGTTGCGGGTAACTTTAGCTCAATAAACGAAAAAAGATTGTATCTGCTGTATCTATACAATGTGCTGTATCTAGATTATCACTTATTTATTGAAAGGGCCAATGGGTGGCAGTACTTCCTTGACTTTCTCATAGTTTTTTCTTGTGGTTCCTCAATTTATCACAACTGCAGTGCTTCTCCACTTTGGTACCACTAAAACGTAAATTGTTGTTGTCTTCCAACTTTTCCTTGTAAATGCAATAGAGTACGTGATTCAGAGCAGGTAGGTGAATTGCCTCGGTTTATTATTAATTGTTTCAACTATTTTCAATGTCATTATCTTGATTTATTTTGTGGTTTTCCAAATGATGAATATGTACGACATTACGCAAACTTTGTCCCAGCTCTTGGAGTAATTTGGGCTTAACATGGCAGTTGGGCCAAAGTTACTCTAACTACTCTTTCTACTTCTAAAAAGGGTCCACTTTCAAAGAGACGAAAACGAGACAATGTTCCAGCTCGTCAGAAACATTACATTACAATAATAAACAAAACATTACAAACAAGCAAGTAAATCTCAAAGACATGCAGAGTCTGAATTTGTACATGTATGCTCTGAACTTGTACATGTATGCTGTAGATGATTTTGTTATTGTGAAGTACGATGGTGTTAAATATCCTGGAAAGATTTTAAGTTTAACTGATATCTACCGACTGTTGAATGTATGAAAAGATAACTCAAATTTTGGCGTTGGCCAGAAAAACAAGACTGTATAAATTATGAGAGGGAAGAAGTGTACGGGAAAATCAATTCTCCGAAAATGGAGTTAAAGAGGAATCAGATTATTGTTCCAGAACTGGATTATGTTTCTTCTCCATAGTTTGGACTATCAATTCATCAAAACATATCAGACTGTTTAATTACTGATTACTTTTTATTTATTATTATTTTCTTGTCTTTGAAAATTCCATTTGTAATTTAAAAATAAAATCAGTTATGCAAAGAAAAAATGTTGATTTATTGATTCTTTCCAAATTATGCTTGAGATTAACTCAGATTAGATAAGATATTATTGATAGATAATTTGGCAATACTTGTACATGGTCTAACATTGGCCTAAGCTATCTCAAAAATTTAAATGTTTGGTTTTCAAGAGCTGGGCCAAACTTACCCCATTTCAAGGTAACATTAGCCTAAAAATTTTAAAAAATTATAAAATTGTTTCAAGTTTGTATGTATACTTTAACAATGGTTTATATTACAATTAAATATGTCTGGAATAATATAAACCACTTACCATATCAAATTTTAATTGGCTTACAACTATTATTTGCTTTTCCTGTGAAATAAACATGAAAAATGGTACTAAGTTTCCCCAGTTGACGGTACTAAAAGTCTAGAAAAATCTGAGTGTGCAAAGCGTGGTTTTTTGGCCACCATTAAATTAAAAAAATAAAAAAAAAATTTTTAATCATTAAAAATCGTGTGTGGTATCAAATTACAGAAAATTTCCTTCTGAAAAAGATTATGATATTGATTTTACAAAATAAAAATAAATAACAAAATGTTTGTTGAAAAACTGAAAGCCTATGCAGCGTTGACAATCCTATTTTTTATAATCAAAATGCGTTTTATTAAACAAATGCATATGTATTTGATCAGTCTTACATCTTTCATAAGATAAAAGCTTAATCTAATAGTCGCCTTCAGTTTCATCTAAATCACTTTCTTTCAGTGTACTATTTTCGCATTCTCTACCAGAACAGTTACAACATATATCAGTAAATTCCACACCATAACGTCGACACGTACATCTACCACTATCACGCGGCTCATTCGTACGTATCATGCTCAGTAATAACTCTGTTGCAGGGCTCATCTCAGATGTTATGGGCTGTAGTTGGTCTCCTGCTTTTTTCCAACCCAAATCTTCGGGACTGGCAATATTGGTGTTCATAGTTTTCCAACAAAGACACGGTAAATGTACGCCGAGAAGATGAACATCTTCTGTAATTGGCAATCTTGCAATATTAAATTCACTTTTGGCGGTTGTGACTTTTTTCAAGTAGAGATTCAAAGTCGTAGTAGATTCAAAGTCTCTGGATTTCCACCGTACAATGATACCGATGTTTTCATGCCATTATCTGTGAGTTCCTTTCTGTTTGCATTTTCTGTTCCAAACAGAGCAGCGCAAATACTAAATTCCTCACATTTCCCTAAATGTCGATATGCTGCCGATTTCTATTTACAAAATAAGGAGCTTGTGGTATCACATTCAGTTAAAACATGTGAAAATAATATAATTTTGTATCCGTTTTCGTCAAGCACATGTTGCATCGATTTAATATTATTTTTTTTTATCACTGAACGTAGATGACTACAAACAAATATTTCGTGTATTATGGTAAATCTAAAGTACAAGAATATCAGTGTCGGCAGCAACAACTGATGCAAGCTTTTCTTCTGCCAAGGTCAGTGCTGTTTTTACAATAACAGTGCCAGTATATCTGTAGCATGAATCACAGTGCGTCCATTCGCTTCTAAGTGATTCCCAAGCAGGTCATAAAGCACTGTTTGTTTTCATTATTAGAAAGAAAGGGTCCTTTGCCAATAAGAAGTGGAGAGCTCTCAGTAAATTTCATTGTTACTGATGACTGCTTTGCTCATATATGATGCTCTACATCCTTTGTACTGGAGATGGCATAGCCATCAAATACAACTGTCATAACTTTATATTGCTTAGCAATATGATTGCTATATAGTTGTAACATCTGAAATTTTTCCAGTTTTTGGCCATGGCAATTTGTGTAGTAGTGCATCTCCGTCAAGAACATGTCTGCAGGTAACATGTAATTTAAACTGGTTGCTATGTCATCCAAATTTCTTGCCAATGATGATTTGTCACCTTTTCTCAATAACTGAGTTTCTGGATCAAATAGACGCGGAGGAAGTACAGAAAGTTCATAATTGAAGTTCTCCTTTAATTTTTGCAGATTAAGATTTACAGACAAACATACCAGAATTATCTGGCTGAAGAGTCCTGTATCAATATATATGTTGAATTGCCCCATCAATGACAATACGTTTTCTCAATATCTTCATTGTGACAACCTGATCCATTTTAACCATGTTAACAGAGTTGAAAGCTTTTCCAGTCAGTTTGGACTGGATTCGAAGTCCAATTAACTTGCTTCATCTACAGTTACCTTGTGTTGACTGTCTACTAACCCACTGAAAATATTATGTAGCTCAACGCATTGCGAATCAAATGGATTGTGATCTCCCAAAAAATTGAAGTAATGTAAGAAAATCCTTCATATCTCTAGATTTTCTAGCATTGGATATTTCAATGTGTTGTTCGATGCTAACATGGGAGACATAACTGGGAGTTCTCATAGCAAAAATAACTTCACAGCATGCAGGGTGGTTCAGAATCCATGAAGCTCGTTGACTATCAACCATGCTTCTTCCACGTGTTAACCCACCTCGACTTTTTCTTAATCGAATTAAGGTTTCTTCGATGAACATATCTGTCCATATTCCAGCTCACAATCTAGTATGTCTAGGAAGGGTAATATGTCCAGCACTCAACAACCTATAAAAGTATCCATGGATTTTTTCTAGGTCTCTAATTTGTTGTAGATACCCCCTGGAACATTTTGCATAGTTATTGTGCCCCGCGGCTGCAAAGAAAGGCAGTATGTTCTCTACAGCTAGAAAACTACAGCTGAAAACTCATTTTCAAGTTTCCTGTTCGTTCAGCCCAAAGAAATACCCTGGCAATGTCAACCATATCCAGATACATTATCCACAGTTTTGCTGCCCTAACTTTAAAGAGTTCTTTTTCTCTTGCAATTCAGAAGACAACTTCAGCAGTTCGGTAGAGGAACTAATTTCAGAAACTGCAATCTCTCCGTTATACAGCTTATCCAGTGGTGGGATTCAAATAAAGCAACAACAGGTACTATGTCCTAATATGTGGTGGGCTTCAACCCGTTCGCACCGGTTCTGTAGAACTGCTACCTACATTAGGTACCGGTTCTACAGAACCGGTGCGAACCGGCTGAATCCCACCATTGAGCTTATTATAAAGCTCCATGAGACTCTGCAAATTTCGCAAACTTGACTGTATTTCATCTGTATTCATTGGTGCCATCTGTTCCTCACTTGAGAACTCTGCCGGAAGTTGTAAGTTACTGTCCAGGACATCCTGAAGAAACATTGATGTAAGTACACATGAAAGCAGTATGTGTCCTCTAATAGCTCTTGAATAAGGTTTACCTGTAAGCATATGTGAAACTGTGTTTTCAGCGAAACTAGTCTTTAAGGTCTCTTTTATTCCAGATCCACTTAACAGTTGACTAATAGTACCTAGATATGACATCAGTGCATGGAAGCCACCAAGACGAATTAATATGTTTGGAAATTCTTTGGAAAAAAATAAAATTTGTAAACTGACTTTTAACCATCTGAACCAGTCAGATTACTATTACAGCAACCCTTGTGATGTAGCTGGTTGAGGCGGGTGTTCCGAGCTGAGAGAACGAGCCGCGCCACAAGGACTGGCGCGAAATCACCTTGTTTCGCAGTTTGATTTTTAAAAATATGATTTTCAACACTGAAAAGTTTTTCGGCCACCATTTTGTTATTTATTTTTGTTTCTTAAAACCAATATCATAATCTTTTTCACTGTGAAATTTTCTGGAATTTAATACCACACACGATTTTTTATAATTTTTAATTTTTTTTAGATTTTTAAATTTTTTTTCAAGATGGCGGCCAAAAGAAAACGCATTTTGCAAACTCAGATTTTTCTAGACTTTTAGTACGTCAAAAAGACACCAACAACGAACTAAAAAATTCAAATGCCGTCTTTGTGGGAATTAGTTCCCCCCAAAAAACTATATCTACTGTACTAAAGGGTTTCTTATCGGTAAGAATTTCATGCTCTTTTCCTCAAAAAGTGTAAAAATATCTTCTTCTCATGAATGGAGTTGGAAGAATTACGTTGTGACGTTTACGGAATTTTATCATCTGGTTTTGTGAAGATCTTCGGTGAATTCAATTTATTACGTGATATTTCAAAATTTACAAAAAGAAAGGAAAAATGAAGCGCATAAATAACTTAAAATATAAAAGAGCAAATAAATTTTGTCAACTGGTTTTGTGAAGGATCTTGGAGGATTCAATTTATTGAGCTACATTTTAAAATTTATAGAAAAAAAAGAAAAATGAAGCGTATAAGAACTTAAATTATAAAAGAGTAAATAAAAAATATAAACAAAACTTTAATCTTCAGAAAAACTTTACCTTGAAAGTTAATCAAAATGAAAAGGAATTAAAATAAAATTGAAATCTGTCAGTCAATTACATACACAAAAAAGAAATACTCTATACTACATTTACCACACATAAAAATATGTTTTTTTATTACCACTTAATTAATTGCTCAACTTTCATGAATGCCACCACAATTAATCCACGCGAAAATTAATCCAATGACACACATCAAACACAAACAATAGATGGAGAAAAATGTTACATAGTATTTGAGGCTCTGCATATTTAATTTATAAAGTGATACATAACATACATACATACATACACACACACACACACACACACACACATATATATATATATATATATATATATATATATATATATATATATATATATATATATATTAATTAATTTTCCTTAAGTACAAATAGGCTGACTCTGTTTCAACATATCTTTGATTTAACGCTATAAATAACTTACATTAATGTCTGCGTGTAACTGTCTAATGTTAATCAGTTCTTAGTTGTATAAGTTTTTAATGTGCAAAATATATTTAGCTAAGCATTATTTTATTAATTAGTTATTGTAAATTAAATGTTAGTTAATATAGCAAATAGATTTTCTATAAGCAATTAAACATTTTTCATTACAGAAATATCTCAATTTACATTTTAACGTTTAATTCATCAGATTAATATAATGATGTTATTCAGGCAGATGCTGGTAAAACGTTACTTTTATGATCGTATTCAGATAAATATTTTATTAATTACTCTTTGTAATTTAAATATTAATTAATTAATAGACTTAATCGATTTTCTACCGATAATTAATAGTTTTCATTACAGAAGGATATAAAATTACGTTCTAACGTTTAATTCGTAATCTAAATAGTATATTTAAGTTATTCGCGAAGATGCAGGAAAAAAATGTTAATTTTATGACCATATTCAGGTTAGTAAAAATTGTGGTCTTGGAAAAAATGTGTTCAGAATAAAAGTGTCGGCCAGCGAAATAATTAAATCCCATAAACTTGTAAGGTATACACAAGATTCGATTCACAAGAATCGAACTTTTGAATTAATGAATTAAAGAAGCTGCTTCAGATATGCTAATTTCGGCATACGCGCTTAGTATAAATACCACGCAGCGTCATTAATGAAAAGGGGGGGGGGGGGTTGTTAAGGTTGAAAAGGTGTTATCCTGCGCTAGTGCTTAGCGGGCCAGAAGTTTACGTGGCAGTACTGCTGGTTTGACTTACTGTTCGTGAGTATAGAAAATATATTGTTCTTGAAAGCTGTATTTATATTCCGTACAAGTGTACGTATGCTTATTGCTGTAAAAGCCAATTATATGTGCAACGAATTCAATAAACATTGTTTCATGTATAAACTGCGTTTGTATAAAATTCAAATAGAGTGCCACTTCAAATTATATACACCCAAGTCAGGGTAGAAGTGAGTATAGAAACTCTATACTGGCGCCCGGAAAATATATATACCCTGGTAGTTAGCGTTACATTTGTAACGAACAACATAATTGAAATTAAAAACTGTGTACTGTGAACTTATATTGATAAAATTGTTGCAAGTACTTATATACTATTTAAAAAATGAGTGTTGTAGAACAAAATCCTGCTGGAAATTTTCCTCGGGTAATTATGGTTCAGCAAATTGCGCCATTCGAAGCCACCTTCAATGGCGGCCCCTCAAGCCAATTCCTAAAGAAAATTGAGCATTACTTTCAGCAACAATGCACCCCAGAGGGGGATAAACTTAAAATTGCTCTAGCCGCTTTAAGAGGTAGTGCATTTCAGTGGTACACATGCATGCAAAGCAGTAATCTGATTTTTGACTATTTGTCATTCAAGCAACAGTTTCTTAGTGTTTTTCCAAAGACGTTTAATCAAAGTGAAATTGAAGCGGAAATTCATTCGCTAAGGCAACGTGAAGGTCAGTCTGCATTAGATTTTGCTATGGAAAAGATTTCCAAGTGTGAGGAATATTTAGAAGGGGTGACGGAAGCGATAATCTTAAAAATAGTTATCCAACGTTTGAAGCCAAGTGTTCAAGATTTTTTAGATAATCAAGCAATTACAAGCAAGGTTACCCTCCTTCAAGCTTTAGCTAAATATGACAATAGGCATTTCTTCGCTATCCCTCAACGTCATTCAGGTACGAGAAGTTTTATACACCCGCGCCAAAATTTTTCGCGAGTTTCAAACCAGCAGCGTAAGCAGTACCGCAGGCAAAATAATAGAAGCGCACGGCGTTATAATGAAATTAGTGCACTTAAAGTAAATAATATGCAAGCACCTTACTTGCACTGGCAAGTTGATTCACATGATATGGTTCAATCTGTTGAAACTGTGTGGTCAAATGTATTATTTTGTCCGAGCAGTAATCATTATTTTGAGAATAGTGAAAGTCAGGGTATTTTTGTGGCTTATAAAGAAAGTGAGTCTAGCTGGAATGATGAGGTAATTCCAGTACAAATTTCTGAAAATAGTGCCGATACTAATGCTATTGGTTAGAAAATAAATCATCTGACACTTCTATTAATGCTATACCTGATATTATTGATGCTATACCTGATATTTTAGATGATATTCACACATCTGTTAATGAAGGAAATTTAGTAGATGACGAAGTATGCGTTACGGAAGTTAGTGAATACTTATTAGTTGACGACAATAAAAATTCTTTAAACGACATTAGGAACTCGCTAGGTAATGATGATATTATTTCAAGTTTCCATCCGAATGAGGATGCTGTAGGCCAGGTTGATAATATGGTTTTAAATAAAGTACATGAAAACATACTGAGAGTCAGGATGAAAAGTTGACACAGAGTTATACTGTAAGTAGTTTAGCTGATGCTTCGGAAGTTATAGACGCAGGTTGCATTAAAACGCACCAGTACGAAAAGCTTAATCTTCCTAAAACTGAAGCAGTGTTAAAGAATTTAAATGATAACGATTCTGATATCGCAAGTTTCAAAGAGACTTTTTTGTCAAAAGAGGATAAAACTAAAGTTAAGGGGGATAAAAAACGTGAAAAAGCGCCTTCAGGTTCCAGCATTAAAACTGCAAATACTGAAGTAATTAAGGCGGTAAACAAGAAGTTGCATAAGCACAAATACGAAAAGCAGAGTCAGGTTGTTGAAAAAATAGAATCTGCATTAAAATTTAATACCGATACAAGCAAAAGTACGAAGAAAGGTAAAGTGTGCACTACAAAAACTCCATCAAAGGAGGAATGCGTCGCTGATAAGGTACACAAGGTTATCAAAAGGAAGAATGACAATTTTAAAGTTCCTTTGCATAAGTACAGGAAACGGAAGATTTCTGCCGCCCAGCAAGGTTGGCCTCCTCCCAAGAGACCTCCTGTCCATCGTCAAGCCGGACCAGCGCCTCAAGACCTACGACCTGCTTCACGAAGGATGACCACACGGTCAACGAATCCCTTTACTAGGACTGCGACCATCAAGAGAGGTTCCACGGATTGGACAGACTGGTGCAAGGAAGTTGCTGCATTCATGAGGAACAAGTCTTGTATCAATTCTCTTATTCTAACTCCCACCCTTTAATAAAACCGAACCAAATTGGTTTGAAGTTCCCCGTTGTATATACTGTGTAAACATTTTGAGGGGAAGGAGTGAGCCACTGAAAAAAAACGTTATACTGTTGTTTTTTAAATTTTTGAAGGGGACATGTAGGAACTAGAGAAAAATACATACTGCATAATATAATAATTAACTCAATAACCTACTAACTTCACAAAACATAACACATGACCATTATGAATTAAGGGAGAGCATCTACAAACAGTCAAGAAATGTCATGCTGTGCAATTGTGTTGACACTGTTAACTAAAACAGTTTTTCTAGGGCGCAGTTGGCCATCCCAGTATCCGCAACTCTGCAAATCCACTGTTTGATGGTGTCACCTGGACCCTTCGGGGTTAGTTTTGTAAAATGGTAGTGGCGTTTTTCCCCCACACAACGTGTGGAAGGTTTTTTTGGCTTTGCCACCCATTATGTAAAATTCAGACCAGCACGCGTTTTCAATTAGTTAACTTAAGCCGTTCAGACCTCAGTTAACTAATTTTTTTTTCGAGGGAGGCCAGTGTAAGTTATACACAAGATTCGATTCACAAGAATCGAACTTTTGAATTAATGAATTAAAGAAGCTGCTTCAGATATGCTAATTTCGGCATACGCGCTTAGTATAAATACCACGCAGCGTCATTAATGAAAAGGGGGAGGTTGTTAAGGTTGAAAAGGTGTTATCCTGCGCTAGTGCTTAGCGGGCCAGAAGTTTACGTGGCAGTACTGCTGGTTTGACTTACTGTTCGTGAGTATAGAAAATATATTGTTCTTGAAAGCTGTATTTATATTCCGTACAAGTGTACGTATGCTTATTGCTGTAAAAGCCAATTATATGTGCAACGAATTCAATAAACATTGTTTCATGTATAAACTGCGTTTGTATAAAATTCAAATAGAGTGCCACTTCAAATTATATACACCCAAGTCAGGGTAGAAGTGAGCATAGAAACTCTATAAACTTTCATTAAATTCTAATAACATTATTTCTCCTATCCTGAAAGCAGATTTATTTTAACTCAGCTGATAAATATCTATTATAATACAAGAATGTTTGTAGACTTTAAATTTAAAAACTAACAAATTTCTACGGAGCGTACCCTAATTACAAAGACGCTTATTGAAAGATATGTACATATCGTGCTTATAGGATAACCCTTCTTCTGTCATCCTCAGAATAACATCCCTGTAAGAATACAAATAGGAAAGACAGGATTGCTAAAGCCGAAACAATCCTTAATTTTAGCTGTTCATGAAAAGTAATGTACGCATTTAAAGAAAAAGTGTTTCAGATTACACTGAGATAAAATTCCATGGTTGTCGAAACTATGTCTTAGGTCAGTAGATGCTGTATAAACAGGAAATGCTTAAGTACACCTCTTGAGGGACTCATCTTTTAAGGATTGTTCTCCGTGCAGTCTTTACAGTCAACCAGTCAAAGATTTCCAATACAAGATATGATAGACGTTAACCATTTGCTTCATGAGCTGGATAATACACTCTGTACCAAAAAATTAGCCGTCAAAATGAAACAAAATTTTACATACGTAATGACTACTTTGATATAAATAAATGATAAGAAAATCAAAGAAAAAGGATAATTTATTTCAGAGAAAAAGGCAAAAGAACGGAGGAGTTAATACTCCGTTGGAGCCCCTCTAGCGCGAATGCACGATGCGATACGATCGGGCATTGAGTCATACAAGTTCTGTATGATGTCTTGAGACATTTCGTTCCATATTTGCTGTAACCTTGTCTCTAGTTCGTTCAAACTCGTGGGATGCCCAACTCGTCGTCCCAAATGATCCCAGATATGCTCGATTGGAGACAAATCTGGGGATCGGGCAGGCCAAGGAAGGGTAGTAACAGTGCGGAGACAGTCTTGTGACACCCTTGCCGTATGAGGCCGAGCATTGTCTTGTTGAAAATTGGCTCCTGGGAGCCGTTGCATGAGTGGCAACACATGTGGTTGCAGGATTTTATGAACATACGGCTGGGCTGTCATGGTGCCATGGAACAATACTAGGGGTGACCGTGTATTGTAGTCAATGGCACCCCATACCATCATACCAGCTGTGGGAGCGATGTGTCGTTGTACAGCAAAGGCAGGATTGAAGCGTTCACCACGGGCTCTCCACACACGAACACGATTGTCATCACTGCCGAGATTGAATCTGGATTCGTCGCTAAAGACGACATGGTTCCATTCCGCTGCAGTCCAGTTTCCTCGTGCGCGGAAAAACTCCAAACGGAGGCGTCGATGGGTGGGCGTCAAGGGCAGCACACGTAATGGGCGCCGCGATACCGACTGTCCTTCAGCCAGGCGCCTTCGTATGGTTCGAGAAGACACAGAGGCCCCTAGTGAAGGTTCTACCTGTGCCTGGATGGCGGCCGATAAAGCAGTTGGCTGTACGCGTGCATTTCTTACGATGTGGCGGTCTTCTTGACGACTGGTCTGTCGAGGGCGTCCTGAGCCTGGTCTTCGTGTACATGAAATCTCTCGGGTCCACTGGTCCCAACACCTCCTCACAACACAATCAGAGCGGCCTAATTGACGAGCTACTCGCCTAGCTGACCACCCAGCTTCCATCATCCCGACCATTCTCCCCCTCTCAAACTGCGACAACTGCTTATATTGTCTTCGAACACGGCGTAATGGCATGTCTATCTCAGCTCTTCCTTTGTAAATAATTCAGGACACTCAAACAAGCTTTGGTTACCTGTTTTATACTCCACAGAGTACGATGTTCAACGCCCTCTACCGGCTATACGTAATGCGCAATCACGCTGCATTTCTAATCATTTGCATATCTCCCCGACATGTACCTTCATTGCAAGTTTCGTTACGAATTCATTGCAAGTTTCGTTACCAATTATTTCTTGGTGCGCTAATTTTTTTGTCCATGAGTGTACATTGCACCCAATAAGTCACCAGTATATGCAATTTACTTTTTTTTTAATTCATAATCGTCCCCATTAGATATCATCGCGTTGCTTAGGAGATCACAAGAGGGGATCAACGGTATCTGACTAAAATATAGATAACAACACACAGACTAAATGCAGACAACAATAATTTCGAAGGAAACTAGTTTAAAATTAAGTGTTTTTTTTTAAATGTCTAAAAATACTTGTCATACAAATTCGCATTATTCACAACTGTGTAAAAAAAACAGTCAATCTTCTGTATGTCAGACAAGTTTTTCATTTAAAAACTGAAAAGTTGATATCCCAAGTTGGATTCTTTTCTCTCTATTTATTTCCTAAACAGTCTTGGTTAACTCTTTTCCAATTATAACCCTATCTCCATTCTCTTTCAATCGCGCTTGATTATTAGTACAGCATAGACATCCGAGTTGCTGTATTAACGAGATGACATATTTCTGTATAGGTTTAAAAAGGAATGAATTTGCTACTACCAATTTTTTCTGCCCATCCCTAGATTGTATAGTACATGCGCTTCAGCATGAACATAGAAAACAAAGCAACGTCTGTAAAGATATAATACATATACTAAATTCCAGAAGCATAAGTCATTCGCTATTCCTGAGATAAAATGAGTTTGGATTATATTGTATACCGGAGTTGAGAATTGGAAATCCACGAAAGCAATTTTCGGCAGTTCCCTCAAGGAATACATGTTATTTTCATATGAGTAGGTTACATTAAACAAAGCTCGTTAAAAGAAACGGGAAAAACATATCCCTCGTACCAAGAAATGGGATAGTCTTTGTTTTCTATTTGACTCAAGCAGTATATCACGAAAACTTTTAGCCACTTTGTCTTAGAGGAACAGTGGTTTAATGGTCAACACGTTTGAAAGAAAGGTTGAAGGCCCTGGTACTAGGCCGATTTATTAAAAAGGAGGGTAAATGAGAAATTTCGACGCATATAACTATATAAACGAACGCATATATATAAACAAAAAAAATATAAGAAATACAGAGCATTTGTGAGTCATTCGATGCTAGAGTTCTCATAGCGAAACTTAGATCGATATCTGTTGGTACGGCAATAATTATGCCAGTTTCAACTCTTATTAGAGTGTGTGCCATGTCATTTGGTTGTTTTCAATAAATCTAACTATTTAACAACAATGAATGGAAGTAGCTTGTTTTTTCCGTTTGTTGGTTGGATTTACTACACATTTTAAGTCACTAATAAGAATTTAGAGTTATTTCATATTTCAAATTATTTTCCATCCATTTTAATATTCGGTTATGCTATGCTTAGGAATCTGTAACAAGGGCGAAAATCTGGATACTTGGCGCACAGCCTATGTCTAGGCTTAGCTTATTTTATTTCATTTGAATAGGGAAAAATAGTCATTTTATCCATGATAAATGTACATTAAATTTGAATCACCATGCTAATTTGTAGTGTGCAAGTAATTTAAGAAAATATATTGGGAAGATGTTGTTCTTTTTTGTTTGTGGGCCAAATTCACTGCACCTCGTAACTCACTAGCAAAAATTTTGGGCACTACGTGCCATGCTATTCCTTAAACATAGCTGTCGTCTTTGCCCCACTGAGGTCTCGATCACAGGAGTGAAACTTTAGGTCTATAGTTACTAGGAATTGGAGATGCTTATGTTTGTAATATGTTCAATGAAGTTTTTTTAAATTTGCATATGTTTTATCCCCAGTTTTAGTTACCCGTTCTAGACAAGATGAAAATCAATCTCAGCTTGTTAAATGTAATCATTCTTCCTTAGCGTTGCACTTTGGCTGTGCACAAATCAGTTAGGTTAAACGAAAAAATGGTCGCGTTTTGCAGACGCAAGGCCTTATGTAGGAAGCATTGTTAGTGAAGAGCTTGGAAGAATAATCAGTTGCAATCATTGCTATCCATCTGGCCTCGCTCCGTGTGACTTCGTGTTTCCCGCATTGAGGTACGAGCTTCCAAACTACATGTATGTAAATTGTACTCGTGTCACAAAGAAGTGGTGGGATGATTATGAAAAAAATAATGTGTTCGGTTATGCATTCGGAAACTAGAAGAAAAAATTGAAAGAAAGTACTTCACAACCACGGTGAGAATATGATTCTTTTACCGCTGAGTAAGAACATCTGCCTGGAAGGCAGATATAGATGGAATACCTTTTTCCCAGGTATTTCTAACTAGAAATTCAGAGGGTATTTGTGGTATATTACATTTCATGCTAGCCACAATCGTCAAACGATTTCTCCTTAATTCTTTACCAGCTTCTATTGAACAGAACCAATTATCATAGGTTATAATACGGTTCGTTTTGTATAGGCATTTAGTTAATCGAATGAATGATTGGGTTGCGATTTTTACTTTTTGCAGTTTTTAATCTAATTTTTATCTGAACAATAGAAGGCTGGTGTCAAAAATCCCCCTTTCAAACTGAACACAAGATGTTGACTGAATCATGTGTATACTCACAGTAACCAAAGTCGAAGGGTGAGGGGGGGGGATCCAGCGTTGAATAAAGAAACCAGAGCTGCCTGAGAGGCAGTTGCTCCCACCGAAGGGTTAAAGGTAAACATTTAAAAATACCATTGAAAACTAGATTTTCAGGACTGATGCATTCTCAAACAAAATTTCTCTATCAATCACAGAAGTGTTAACCATTTTGTGCTCACCTGTCTAAGTGACAAATTATTTCAATTAAGATCTTATATAGAGTACTAGCTGAAAACCCGCACTTCGCTACGAAGTACATTCAAATGAAATACAACAGTCAATGTGTGCAATTAATGCCAAAAATAAAGAAATAAATGTATATTTATAACAAATACAACGATCAATGTTTACAATTGATGTAAAAAAACAAAAAAATATATTTATAAAAAATTCGTAACGGATATTTTTATAGACAAAATAATGTATAAGAAAATATTCAAATTAAATATAAAAAGAATATAGTACAGTTAATATAGTACAGTTTGAGGAAATTATCTTTTACTCTATTTTAATTTTTTTTGGATAATGTCCAATCGTCTGCCACATTAGGAAGAAAAAACATATTTTTTTGTCTATTTCGTTATCATGTACATGACTGCAAATTAATTTAAACTACCAGAAAAAGAAATCACGTGATCAGCATTTAAAAAATTAAATTCTAAAAATTAATCTTTAAAAATTCAACAAAAATCAGAAAACGGAGGCAAAGATTCGAAAAAGATTTCATTTTAAAGGAATTTTTATAATTTTTCTCGTGATATAAATTTTATAACCCCCAAATTATTATTTTAAAGGCAAACTTAAAGTTACAAAAACAGCTCAAAAATTTAATTTTAAAAAATCTAAGAAGAATTTTTCAAAAATCTATCTTAGTGCATCCCTACACTATAAGATGAATCGCCATGCAAAATTTCAACCCTTTAGGTCCAGCGGTTTGGTCTGTGCGTTGTATGTCAGTCAGTCAATCAGTCAGTCAGTTAGTTACGGAACTGTTTTATATATAGAGATTAATTATAGGGAATCGATGAATACTTTGTAAAAGCTGAAGTTTTATCAAAATATGAACAGGAATAAATGTTTATTAAATAAACACAAAGTTAAAGCGAATAAGAAAACCATGGTTCTATATGGCTAATTTTACTTCAAAGTAATTTAGAAACGAAAAAAATAACACTTTTCATTTTTCATATAAACCAATTAATACAGAAGGTCGTACGCACTTTATTGAAATGATTTTGAAAGTTAAGTTTTATGCATAAATGCCGCATTATTTCCTGCGATTTGCTTCTATCTAATATCTATGGTTCTTGACAATAGCTCTGGCTCGAATTTTCCATGAAAGTAAACTTTTTCTTACTACTGTCATGCCAATTTTACCCCATTCCACTTGGATCGATTTCCAAAGTCCGTTCAGTGTTCTTGGATGCCTTTTTCCGAAGGCTTGTTTTAATAAACCGAAAGCGCAGAAGTCCAGTCGATTTTACAAGTATTTCATTAAATGGAATACACTTTATTCCTGTTTCTGATTATTTCTTTGCTAAATAAGCGGCAGTTAATTTAGACGTGTGACTAGAGACTTTGTCCATATGAAGATCAACTTTATTAATGTCGTTTCCATATAAGGCTGGAATTTGTTCTTCAAAAATTGGTTCTAAAATATTCTGCTCAGAATAGAGTGAATTAATTTTGGCTTTACTTGAGACTTTTTTGATTTTAAATTTCCCGTTGTAACAATATTCTGCATCTATCAGGAATCCCTTTGGGAACTTTTCTGTACACTGACGAAGCCATTTCGTACGGTCATTTCCGTCAGTTGAGCAATAGAAAATAGATATTTTTTTATTACAGTCACTTAAATACACCCATGCCTCATTGAGTATTACCACAAACTTCCATTTTTCAGCAGCTAGGTGTTTTCATAAAATTTTCTACAATTTGTTTTTCTTTCAGAAATATGTTTTGACAAAAGCAGGTAAACTTTAGTTTTAAACATATTTTATAACTTCAAACCTTTATGAATGATTTTACGTACAGTACCAGAAGACATTCCTAGTTTCGATGCAATGGATCTATGAGTCAGTGGATTTTCTTATAGGATCAGGGACTTCACCTTTTTAATATTTACCCGAGTTCAAACAGTCTTAGGATGAGGTTTAGCGGTCATGTTTTCTGTTTTACTTTCAGTTAAGACTTTTTTTCCTTTCAAATTTAACGTATTATAAATATATTTTTTTGAAATGCCATAACCACGATTTTTACACCGCTTTATAATTTGTTGATACGAATATTTCTCCTCGGAAAGCACAGTTACTTAACCTTCAAGCCATCTGTCAATTTTAGAAGCCATTTTCACACTAAATCTTTTATTTTACATTCCAATCAAAACAAAACAGTAGCAGACGATTATTCTGAAGTTGCCAAATTTTTATCTCAAAATACAAACGACAAAAACAAATTGCAAAATCGTTTCCATAAAGTGCGAACGACTTCTGTAGATATTTATAAAGTTACTTTTACGAGGTACAAACATACTTAAGGTATCTGACTACCTTTAAAACATCTATTTTGACGAAAATTCCAAAATGGTATTTATTCCTTCTTATCTTTTTCAAAGATTGTAAATTTATGTTTATAAATCTTCTTTTGTTTTTTCGGTACGATCATTAGAAATGGAATGAGAGCGATTTGAAGATCAGCAGCAGCTATGAATTTCAATAAAAGTTGAAAACTTTAATCGTCTTTTCTGAAGATTTTATTTTTTATCAAAAATGTAAACGATTCTTGGGATAACTTAAAATATAACCATGATATGTCTATGAAATTTTTCACGTATGTTTTCCATAATACTAAAAATGTAATGGACTACATATTTTGTTCAAGGTATATTATTTGTTGATTTATAGCTGCATTTATAAAGAAATTTCATAAAAAATTACTAAAATTTTACATGTAATTGCATATAATTGACTGTATTTATTTCAGATTTCAAGAAATCGATTAGCTTTTTGGTCATTACACTCACAAGGTACTTATGTACATATGACAAAAAGAAATTAATGCTATATGGATAATTTTATTCTTAAAGCCAGAGCCGTTTTTGTAAAATTTTGCTTAATTTCGGCCCAAAATCATTAATATTGTAAAAAGTTACATAGTTATGGCCTATATTTCCCCATTTTCATATTTTCATGTTTACCCCTTTGAAAAGTAATACAGAAATTTACGAAAGTACAGTTTTTGAAAAATAAATTGCCCAGAAGGTAGTCGGATACCTTAAAAACATAATTAAAACACATAAAAGAAACAGCACTTTAGATAGATATATACCAATGAATAAATAAATAATTTAGAAATGTTTAGCTAGGTATACGTGTTCAACTCTTTGTAAGAAATGAAACAATATTGGTTCTGATATCTCGAGGGTGGTTTCCACACTGTCAAATTTCAGATCGTTTGGATCATTTAAAACTGAATACCAAAATGAATTCGTTATTCTAAAACTAACTTGCTTTCATAATGCCAGTTTTAATATAAAATATCTATTTTACAGTCTTTTCAGGGCAAGATTTCACTATTATCCGAGGAAATTCAAAGAGTTGATGATCATCATAGTAAAGCTTGGAACTTACGGATTTCTTACCACCCAAGAATATTTGTATTTCGCTTTTCCATGTCTTTAATAACCTAGACGAGTTGATATCTCATGGATACAAAGGAACGCAAAATATCACCTGTAAGAGATTTGGGAAATAAGTGCAATAACAAATAATAAGACGCCTCTTGGGTTTTAGCAGACAACTTTACAATAAACACTTTTTCATAATCTTTTTCAAGGCTCCGGTGGAATCTGTGGCATTAAAATTGATTTCCGCTCATCATCGTGTTAATGGCAATGAGAGAGCGGTCTTACTAAGAAAGAAAGGGGCAACTGTTCATCAAAAACAAAATTCATTATTACTTTCCATTCAGTCATACTTGTCCTTAAATCGTAGTCTCAGAAAGTCCAATAGATGTTCAAGCCTGGGGAAAATCGGATTGGTAGTATCTCACTAATTCAAAATCATGATTCCAAATTCTCCGCGTGGTTCTGCTGTCATTCTATTTTCGTCTTTTAAGTAGGAATGATTGCATCAGTAGCCATTTTTTCTGCGTTGAACCCCAAAGCTCTCAAAATTTTTCTTTGTGCCATACCGGAATATCTATGGACTGGAGTCATCTGGATACGTTCTCCGCACACAAAGATTTTAATGGCACTGCGAAAAAAAATTACGATGCTAGGAAGTCAGTGACATTTTCTGCTAAGTACCTAGTATTTGAAAATATATATATATACGAGTGTAAACTTTTTAATATTTAAATCTGATATTTTTATCAAATAATTTCATACTTGATTTCTGTTCTTAGCACATATAGAAAGATTATTAAAGAATATAAATGCTTTAAGGCGGTATTTTTTAACGTCATTTACCATCATTTTTTAATTAACTTTATTATCAGGTTTACTAAAATAAAGGAAAATGAAATGCATAGAGGGGAACTATTTGAAAGGATTATTAAATTAAATTTCTTATAAAAGGCATTACTAAAAATATTCCTAAAGGATATTAAATTAAACTCTATTCCTTTGGACAAATTGAAAGTAGTTAAAACGTTTCATCCATTCTTTTTCTTATATAATAATACATTAAACGAAACATATTGAAACCGCTCAAAGTATAACTTCGAATTTTTTTCCCTTTGATTGCTCAGCACACAAAAGACCACCTCTAAACATATACTCGCAGAAATATTTTCGAAAGTCTTCAAGAACTTTCTTTAAGAAAGGTAACTCAATTTTGAAAGGCAAACTGAATTAAAAATCGGCCTTGACGGGAAGAAAAAATTTACTTTCTACAAATATATTGAAAACTACAGAAATCCATTTTGCTTAAATATAAAGAAATCTTAGATAATATTTCAAGGAAGAAAACGTATTTTAGGCAGCGGGATGCTTACTTTGTTTCGACGATCTAAGGAGGATATTACATTACTTTTACATTAGACCGTACTGGTTATGAAATTAAATAAGTATTTTTCTTTTCACAAGCGTATGCTGTAGCAGCAGTAAATATTTTCTTTTCTCTCACATTAAAAGAAAACATTCACGTTATTTATTTTTAGTACTGAAGTTAGTATTTAGTAGATAAAAATAAATTTTGCAAATTAGCATTTGAGAAAGTGAGAGTATGAATTTACAAACCACATTTCTATTTCGTACACATATTGACTCGTATATTGGTATAAATAGGCATCAGTTAAATACTACAACACTTAACCACATTCGTCCAGAGGTATTTTGAATCCAGAGTGAAAACTACGTCAAAATCCCATGTCCTTATTATGTGCTTTGTGAAAAAATTCCCAACCGTTGCTGTGTTAAATAAATTGGCATTAGTTGTTTTATCATCGTTACCGCAAAGCGTATGTTTCCCTTTAGAGGAAATCACTAACCTATAACATTCAGATTTCTCGTATTTTAAAGTGATAATTATATCAATAAGTTGTAGATGAAAAATATTGTAACAATATAGGCAATATTTGATGAAATGATCACAATCTGCATACATATTTCTGAAAAGAAAGAAACAAATTGTGAAATTTCGATTGCTATAAAATTCTCGTAACTAAAGGAGCATTTAATACATACATTTAAGTCATAAATATACAGGGGTGAAACTAGGCTGGGGAAACCGGGGCATTTCCCCGGGGCCCCCGAGGTAAGACAGGGGATAAAAAATAAAGTCGTAATATTTCAGGGGGCTCAATTAGCGTCCTTGTCCCGGGGTCCCTAAATGCGTAGTTATGCCCCTGTATATATACATGTCTGATAAACAAATAACAACAAATACGATCTTATAATTTTTGAATAAGTGCTGTTTGGAGATTTTTGACAGCTTCAAGGCTCAGGCATTTGACCACAAATGCTGAACAATATCCAAAATGTTAGCATGTGAGATAGACATCGTAAGGCTTCAGATATAAAGGACAGATGGAGAATAAGAAGAAATCTCCATCACGTACGATAGTAATTTAGGGCGGCACAAATAATTAGGAAGTTTTTAACTATATCGTATGTTCATCATGCTTTAGAGCAAACAGTAAGAAGGTGTTATATTCTTGTTAGTATTTTTTCCTAGCGAACAGCATCTCATCCATTCCAAGTTTCATCTGATTTGCACGAACACTGTAATATGATTGTCATCCATAGAAAAAAAAATTTTGATCATCAACAATCGAAACATATTGTTTCCAAATATATAGTGATTGGTAAAAAAAACAGTTTAATCTCTCTAGTGTTCTAGTACCACGGTGTCTCATAAGCGTACCTCTGAATGATATCCGGATCTTTCAAATAATGCTGCCGTCAAATGTAGGTTTCTTCTAAGTTGGAGAAAAATGCTTTTCCATATTTCAAACGGCAGGATGCCACTTCGCAGATATTTCATCAGGGTAACGTAAAATACCCACGATTTTATGGAAGCCCTTCTACTACTGTTCAGTGCGCACAAGGCAGCAAAATTAATCGATCATGGTGACAGTAAGGCAATAAAGAAGAAAAAAATAAAGAACGATTTTTTGCAAACCGCACACTTCATGTAGAAAAAGCATTACAGAAAATTCCGTCGGATTTGAATACCATTCAAGATGAAATAACCTATCACCAGAATCTTGGTAAGAGTCTACATTTAATTTTCAGCAAATGGGATACTACATTCTCTTCCTGTGGGTCTAACTAGCACATTTCTGTACCCGTGTCATCTCAAATTATTTTTGTTTTTGCTTTTGTTACCAACTCAATCACAAATACCTGGCTTACCCCTAGATATAAAATGTAAGTCGCTATGTCTGTGTTTACTGTGTTGCAGTGTAATTCTGATTTACCCCAGTAATGACAGGCATAAGTGGTTTCCAACAAAATCAAATCCTTCATTTCTTCTATAGAGGTATTATCTAACAGAGGATTAATGGGCGTATTTAGAAACAATATTTTTATCCTTCTCCGAAACTGCGTATAAAATGCGTATAAAAGGATTTTACGAATCTATTCCAAACTTTCACAATATTATTGTGGTAGTCCCTGATTACGACTTTTCAAATTTGTTCTAACCGTAAACGTCCACGTGCGTGTTTCTTTAAGAGCTAACGTTATTTCTCTTACCTTAACAACTTAATCCTATTCTAAAACTCCTTCCATTTGTACTTTTACCTTACCGCCAGAACTTCTCAATTATCTCAATGTGAATAATTTCCTGCCTTTTACTTCATTGACTGTGGCTTCATATCGCAGTCGGTAGCACATTCGCTTTCTAATTTTTCGTCTCGAGTTCGATTCCCGGTAACGACATTTTTTCTAAAATTAATTCCATCACTTAAAAATTATTTTCCTTCTATTTTAAAATTTTCTTTAATTTTAAAATTTAATTTTATAAGATGAGGGGCTATTTTTATATATATATTGTTTTGACTGAGCATGTCCATCGTGACTACAATTAACTTATTTACTGGAGTTAAAGTCTTTAAACCAAGGAACTCCGTGAATTTTATATTCCTGTATTCCTGTATTTAGAAACTGGGTATGCTTAGTTATTTTGAGATTTAACAATTGCGATGTTTAAATTGCTATGTATGTTAATGTCCCCTTTAAATATTTTTAAAACAGAAGGCTGAAATACTCCTCGAAATAACGGTTTGAATCATACCAAATGAAAACAGAGACTAAAATGAAAAGAAATTTTATCTATACTAATATATAAAGAGAGAGGGGATTTTGTACGTGGAGGGTAATCTTCAGAACCACTGTACCTATTTGAAAAATTCTTTCACTGTTTGAAAGCTACATTATTCCAGATGGACATAGGCTATACATTATGTATATCTAATCAGTAGAAATAAAGTTAGGGGCTTAATCCTAACAATCTCCATTGTTACCGGTACTGTCCTCTACCGCTTTTTGTAGCGAAGTCTTCAACGATCCTTAGCGTGGTGCTATCTATACTAATATATAAAGAGAGAGGGGATTTTGTACGTGGAGGGTAATCTTCAGAACCACTGTACCTATTTGAAAAATTCTTTCACTGTTTGAAAGGTACATTATTCCAGATGGACATAGGCTATATATTATATATATCTAATCAGTAGAAATAAAGTTTGGGGCTTAATCCTAACAATCTCCAATGTTACCGCTACTGCCCTCTACCGCTTTTTGTAGCGAAGTCTTTAACGATCCTTAGCGTGGTGCTATCTATACTAATATATAAAGAGAGAGGGGATTTTGTACGTGGAGGGTAATCTTCAGAACCACTGTACCTATTTGAAAAATTCTTTCACTATTTGAAATGTACATTATTCCAGATGGACATGGGCTATATATTATGTATATCTAATCAGTAGAAATAAAGTTAGGGACTTAATCCTAACAATCTCCATTGTTACCGCTACTGTCCTCTACCGCTTTTTGTGCCGAAGTCTTCAACGATCCTTATCGTGGTGCTATCGCGGTGGGCTTCTGTTCTGACGCCAGCGGTTCGAACCTAACCGTTCTCCGGAACGCCTTTTTTAAAAAAAAAATTTATTTTAATTATTAAATAACATAAAATTAATTTAAGGTATTATTTAGGTTATTATTAAGGCAAAAAAAGATTTTCAATTTATTGGCTATCAACTGGAAATTTATTGGTATAGTATTTTGTTAAACCCGGACAAAGTCGGGCCGGGCCGCTAGTCTTTAATAAAGAGACGGTTCCCGATACCGGTATTAGGAAACAGAAGGCACGTTAACAGCACGTTATCTTCGATACGTCAGTGCGCCTGCGCTAGCTAGCTTTAAGGATTGCTGAAGGTTGCGGAAAACAATAATTGCTGCGTATTATAATGATGAAGCAAGTATCAAGGTGTATTATACTTGTATGATCATGAGAGAATCTTAAATTGATAAAAGTTAATATAAAAGTGCAACGCGCTTTTATAGTTTTAACCTTTTATATTAAAAAAATATTATGCTATAGAAAATATAAAGAAGATTTCTCAGACATGTACTAGGATGTTCAGACACTGACTGAGACATCAAGCCCATTTTGAACTTCAAAGTATGTTTAAATTGTCAGATAAGTAGACAATTTAAACAGACAACAAAAAAAGTTTGGATTATTACGTAATCGATAGATTTATGATCTTTTTTTCATATTTATGCACCATACATACTGAAGATTGCGTGAATGCCTGACATAAAGTAGTAAAAACTCCTTGAAGGGTTTTAAACTTATAAAACTTTTTTGAATTTAAGTTTAACTAAAAGTTTTTTTCTTATTTTACTTTATTTCTTCCTACAACAACTATATTTCTAGGGAAATACATCACATTGTGCTATGCAGGGTAATCTAGTGATAAACAAAACTTATTTCTTTGATATTTGTGGAAGCTGCTTGTGCATAGATTTTCAGTTTGAATCAGTTTGAATTCATTTTGACCAAATGGAAAATTTTTTATTACTGTTCAGTTTATAAAAGCACTTCTTTATTTGGATGTAATCTATTACAGACACACTGAGGCATGTCATGGCGTCAAAGTTTGGTGATTTAAATATACATCCTCGCATAAAATTAAAATTAAATTGGCACATGGTAAAATAAGCGTACTCAAAACTTTCTTTTTCGAAATGGATAGAACAGCTAGAGGCTACATATTCCTGCCAGTTGGCTTATGTGTATATAAATTTTGAGTATGCCCATACGGATGTTTTCTGTTATATAAAATCACTGTATAGTACAAGACATAGAACTCAAAACTGTTCATTTGCAAAAAATTATCTCTCATATGTATAGTAACAGTAAATCACTACTACTTATGTATTCGTAGCTTCATTTTGGTCACATTCACATTAGATTTTTTTTCGGGTTCATATACAATTTAAAACATGCGCAGTAATTGATTTAGTCCACCATTAAGTAGATAAATTTATTTATTTTATAAACTGGATTCAGTTATTAATTTCCTTGTAAAATTTTCATTATTTCATATACTTAGGTAACTGAAATTCCTAACCTTGGATCAGACAACAGGATTTTGATGATAAATATTTTACATATGTTTTTACTTTTTAAAAGTACCTATTTCCTAGATCTATATGCAGTACTATTTTTGATTTTGTCCAGTTTCCCTCATCGTTTAAAACTGTCCACGTAAAAGGATTACTGGGAATTTCAGGTAAACATAGGCTAAAAATGTGGTTTCAGTATCTAAATATCACAAAAACTGTTGGCATCTTAGATTATCACTCTTCAAAACTTAAACATATTTTTTATATGTTTTCTTTATTATTTCTTTTCACGGCGGCTGTCTTTATTTCTCGGAACTTGCTTCTCGGGTCAAACTTGAAATCAATTTTTCTTGGAGAAAGGCCTCCGTACATGAGTGGTAAGATTGCGGCCGTCCTGTGGCTGCTTTATTTGGGGCAAGCAGTAGGGGAGAACAGACAGCTCTGGCCAGGCTCCGAAGAGGTCATCTTTCTGCTCTACGGTTTGTATCAGGCTTTAAAGTCTATCCCCTTTGCCCGAGGTGCAGTTTGGCTCATGCCACTCCTGCCCATATCCTGATATACGAGGCATTTTTGGAAAGTAAAGATACTTCCCCGATAGCAGGAAAGGAAAAGTTTCTGTGAGTCCGTTGACAACACGGACCGTAACCTTGAACATTTAGCTTTCCCCTCGAGGTCATTTGTTATTTTTACGGTGCGTCTTGTTTGAGCAGCACGTCTTTATAATGTCTGCGTCAATTCAGAATCCCGCCAAATGTGGGATACTAGATCCCCGCCAAAGAAATCATGGCTTCTGTTTTCTGTGACAGACAAGACATTCTTCTGGTTGACTTCATGCCTCCAAGCACCACAATTAATGCTGATGCATATTGCGAGACTTCTCAGACGGGCAATTCAAAATAAACGCAGGGGCTTGTTGACAAGAGGAGTCTGCTTGCTGCATGATAACGCTCGCCCTCACATAGCGCTTCAAACCAAAGTACTACTCAAAAGCTTCGAATGGAAAATTTTAGATCACCCGCCATACAGCCCGGACCTAGCACCCAGGGACTTCTAGTTATTCCTTTACCTGAAAACACATCTTGCAGGTCAAAACTTTCACGACGATGATGAAATCAAAATTGAAGTTGAAATGTGGTTCCGACAACAGGCGGCAAAGTTCTATGACTGTGGAATACAAAATCTTGTACCCAGACTTAACAAATGCTTTGACAATGGCGGCAACTATGTCGAAAAATAAGGCATGTACCAGTAAGTAATTTGTTATGTACATTTAATCAATTAAAATTTTCGAGTGAGTATGCGACATTGTATCTGTACTTTTTGAAAATGCCTTGTATATTGGTTGCCCGAGGAGCCAGCTGCATTTCAATCCAGGCGCGGTTCTTCATCTTTTGAAAACTCGCGAGTTCATGGAGTAGATCTGAAATTGCTGTCGGTCAAGTGGGATAAACAACAACAACAACATAGTTTTATAAGTTAGTTTTATTTTCATTAAAACGTCACATGCCCGGCACTTCCCTGTAATCTCCCCAGATTCCATAAGCATAGATACATCAATTTAATCCACCCCTTCTTGAAACAGCATCACCAGTATTTTATTCCATGAATCACGTTTTTGCAATCTCCGTTGTTTGTCTATATTTTTGTGGGACTGTGTGTAAAGGAGGTTTGTTTTCCCTGGAAGTTTTTTAATGCTTATAAGCAAACACGCGTTACACAATTACCATTAAACCTTTACTTGAGCTCAATATAAATTCACTTCTATGTTTTTCAGTTTATAAACAAATAGAGAACAAAGATAACAAACTGAATTCATACAAAAAATGTTCGCCAATGGATATGACTTCCATCATGGTTTCTAGGTAACAGGTAACAGCCCTATTGAATTCGCTTTGCTTATTGTTAACAGATGGGTACAAATTTATACCATATGGAGAAAATTGTACTCCATAATACAGTGAGAACTTTTTAACACTTCTATGACGGGATATTCTATATCTGCATCTAAGAGTATTTATTTCGAAAACAAAGTTTTTACGGTATATCGTATTGACGAAGGATAATACTAAAATACATCCAAGACATCGCTAAGAAATTTTACTCAGCGTTGCTTTCTTCTATTTTTATTGAACCGTCTTCAGAATTTTGGTTCCAAAGTATAGAAAGGAAAAAGAAAATTAGTACTATTTAAATTTATGTCTTTAGATGTAATTTATGGTTTTACCGAAGTAAAATGTTTTGAAAATTTTGAAAACTAGGTTAGCAGATTAACATGAAAACTACATTTATTAGAAAGGGAAAACTGGATTAAGCACATACATACTACTAAACGTTACAGCTACTGACTGAACAAAAAGTACACATAAAAAACACAGTTAACGGTTATAGTCTAAAAGAAAACAGTTCAGGTTAAAGTTTCATGGTTGAAGTATATTTTTAACATTCCCCCTCAAACATGACTCGAACACCTGAGTCCAAGTTCTGTACGCAACTTCTGGAATTGGAAACGAAGCAGGGGTTTTGTGAGAATGTCAGCAATCTGACTTTCAATGTGTTTGATATCAAACAATCTCTCTAGATATTTTTCTAGTACAAAGTGATACCTCACATCTATGTGCTTAGATCTCTTGTGAAATTCTGGGTATTGGGCTAGTTTTATGGCACTTGCATTGTCGACAAACGAGTTTGGTAGATTTTGTACTGCAAAAATCTGATATATCAGTCTGTGGAGCAAAATTATATCCTTTGCACCTTCACTAGCAGCCACATACTCTGCTTCTGTTGTAGACAGAACAGCACTTGTCTGTTTTTTGCTCATCCAAGAGGTAGTACCTTCAGTGAACTTGCTAACTATGTCAGTGTTCTTGAATGTCGAGTTTTAGTGTCACCAGCATAGTCTACATCCCTATACACCTCAAGCTGTTTGTTTTCACATTTTCTTGGATATCACAGTCCATATCCTGAAATCCCTTTGAAGTACTTGAAAATTCTTTTAACAGCATTCCGGTCTGATACCTTGGGATATTATATTCTTTCAGATAGTACACTAACTGCATATGTAATATTTAGACGTGACCCTGTAGCCAAATACATGACTTCCTACTGCTTCACGATAGGGCACATCTTCACTAATTGGACTGTCATTCTCATTTGTGTTACCATTTTCACATGGAATAGAAACAGCATTCGATTCAGCCATTCTAAATCGACTAAGAATCTTTCTTGTATAAGCACTCTGTTCCAGAAAAACAGAGACATCTTGTAATCGTTTGATGTCCATTCCAAGGAAACAGTCCAATGAGCCAGTTGTCACTTTAAATTCATCTTTCAGTTTGAACACAAATGATGAAATTTCACTTTCATCAGTACCAGCAACAAAACCATCATCAACGTATATAACAATGAATAATTTCTTTTCATTGTTTTTCCCAACAAATAATCAGGGGTCTGAGTTACTGCATTTCATACCTTGATTTTCTATGAAGTCAACATATCTTCTGTTCCAGCATCATGGAGCTTGTTTCAAACCATAAAGCCTTCTGTTTAGTCTGCACAATTTACCAGATTTATCACCTTCTGGTTCATAAAAACCTCTTACTGTAATTCACCATACAAGAAAGCAGTTTACACATCAAACTATAGAAGCTGCAGATTTTCAGAAACAGCAACACTTAACAGCAGTCATATCGTGCAACAGTACTGAAGATTTCATCATAGTTGACGCCTGGATTTTGTGAAAATCTTTTTACCACATGTCTCGCTTTGAAACGATCAATAGATCCATAATCTTTAGTTTTAATTCGGAGAACCCATTTGTTAGCAATCCTTTTCTTGTATTTGGGCAAATCTACAAGATCCCAAGTGTGATTTTCTTTCAGTGAGGCCACTTCTTCCTCAATTGCTTGCTTCCATCTTTCAGCATCACTGGATTGCACTGCTGAGGCATATGAGTCAGGGACATCATGCTCTGCCAATAAAACATAATCCAGTAGATGGGAAAATATTTTAGTCTCTCTTCGACAACGACTTTGCAATGTTTCTCCATTTACAAAGTCCTCTTTCTCAAACTCCAAATTTTCAGCAGGATCAATTATTAAATTTTCTTCATTTTCAGGACCAATCTTATCATTTGTACTGAGTGTACAATCCAAATTTTTATTCTGTTTAGTGATACTCAGATTTGGTGGAATTTCAGATGAATTCATGGAGATAAAGACTTTCTCTTCTTTGAATATGACATTACGGCTCAAAACAACTTTACCATCAACTGGAAGCCAAATTCGGTAACCATCTTTCTCACCACAGTATCCTACAAGTTTGCTCTTCTCACTCTTCTTGATCCACTTTTTCCTTTTTTTTTGGTACATGCACAAAACATTCTGTACCAAAAACACGAAGATGATCAATGTTTGGAGTTTCTTTCTCGAACCATATTTCATATGGATTTTTGCCTTCTAATGCTGTGGGTCCAGTTCTATTTAGTATATAATCAACAGTATTGACTGCTTCAAGCCATAACCTGACGGGGTGATTCTTAGCATGTATCAAGGATCTTCCACTTTCAATGTGTGTGCGATTTTCTCTTTCATCAGAACAATTCTGTTCTGGGGTATATGGCATGGAAAAATTTAGAGTTATTCTCCTTCATGCAAGGATTGCATATACAATTATCAAATTATTTTCCACCATCGCACATAAACTCCTTGATTATTTTGCTAGTAGTTTCTGCTTCATCTATGAAGTTTTTTATACAGTTTGCTACTTCAAATTTTTGCTCAATAAAGAAGACTTTGCGATATCTTGAGAAGTCATCTTTAAAGCAAACAAAATATTTTGACCTTCCAATTGATCTCTGTTGCATGAGGCCACAGACATCTGCATGAATAGTCTCACCAGCACACATTGGCCTATTCTTTCTAGAGCCAAAACTTGTTTGGTGTCATTTTCCGAGCACACATTCTTCACAGAACTCTTCCCTGACCTCAACACGAATACCTCTTTTTTCTAAAATTTTTTTCACATGGCGCTTGGTTTGGTGACATAATCTTTCATGCAATAGCTGTAATGTATCTTCTGAGGCAATGTATACATCAGCAGTTTCATCAGGCAATCTCACTCTCATTTCTAGTGCATACAAGCCTCGAGATATTCTTTTGCCTGTCATTCGAACATCTCAATTTTTCAAAAAGGCACATCCATTTTATCAACTTTGAATTTCAAACCTTTGTCAACAGCTTTACTAATAGAAAACAAATTTCTGCTTACTTTTGGGACATACCAACGTCTGTCAGGTGATTTTATTCCTTCTTTATGTTGACTAGCATTTCCAATTTAATTATTCCTTCACCATATGCCAGAATAACTTCATTATTTCCTATTCTTACTTCTTTAGGGACAGAAAACGGCTTGTATGATAGGAAATATTTTTTACTGTTTGTCATATGTGTTGAAGCACCCGAGGCAGCTAACCACAGATCTGTTTCTGTAACACCAGCATTGCATACAAAGGCATCTCCATCATGTCGTTTATTTACACCACTTTTCTTGTAGCAGTATTTTGCAATGTGTCCAGGCTTGTGACAGTAAAAGCACTTTTTCTCAGGCTTTAGTTTATCTTTTTTCTTTGCTAAAGATTTAGCAACAAGAGCTGCATTATCACTCTGCTTCGATAGCAGTCTCATTCCAATGAGACGAAGGCGTTCAGTTAGTTTGTTAATTGTACTCTCCTGCACTGGGACAGATTCCCACACACCCTTGAATTTAAAATATTCTGCAGGGAGTCTTGACATAATTCGACTCATAAGCAGTAAGTTAGGTAGTTCCTTTTTCACCAGCCTTTTTAGTTCGTCATTCAATTCACAGAAATTCCGTTGAAGAAATGCAATGTGTGTTACGACATCTTCTGCAATATCTTTTTCTGAGCCTAAAAATTGCTCCATTAAACGATATACTTGCTGGCCCGAACTCTTCTCATAGAATAACAGTAAGTTTTACCATACACACTTTGCTGTGTCTCACGTTTCTGTTAGCTCAATATTGGCATCGTCAATGCTGTTTACAAGAATTAATTGAGCCAACGCATCGCTTTTAAGAAAAGCTTTGTGCCTTTCTTCGTATGATTTTCTTGCGTCCTCTGAAGCCGCCTCTCCGAGATCGATCGGCGACTCACGATCCCCAGTAACCAATGTCTAAGCCTGGCCACACACAGAATGCAACAAAACATTGCGCATCGTTTCTGTTTCTAGCTTTCTGTATCGGACGTATCGTCTGCAATGTAATGAAAGGGGAGTGCTACACACCGGATGCAACATTGTTTTGATACATGTCGCGTCATTTCGGAAACGTTGCTGCAACAAAAGTGTATGCTTCTTTGACCGATGTTTCTCGGCACACAGCTGGTGAAACATTTCATCTGCGCATGTGCTTGAACATGCGCATTTTATTTTCATTAAGGGGACAGTGGACCTTCAAACCTAACTTTTTTTGTTTTGAATGGATTTGCTTGAAATTTGAATATGTGATTAGTACCATAGATATGTAAAAGTGGTTAAAATTTAAAGATGAAATATTAATAATTTATGAATTATGAATTATTAATTATATCAAAAATTGGCTTAATTAAAAATGTTCCATGCTCATTTCTTTTGCATATAATACGGTAATTTTTATTTATATGATACCTTATAGAACTATCAATGAAACTTATTGCTTATTTTAAGCATTCATTAAAAATATAAAGAGAAAAAATAATAATAGTGAAAACACCCATTTTATTACGCAAAATACCTATAAATCGTCTTTTCAAGTACAAAATTTAGAAATTCTGAGCTACGAAGCATAATTTTTTTCAATAAAATTTATTTGATATACAGTTAAGTATATAAAACTTAAATTTCAAAGCAATACGATTATTAGAAATGCGCCTGAAGCAGTTTGAATATTCGTATGTCATGAAAATTTTTATTTTGAGAAAAACACATTTAAAGTTATTGCTATTAGTAACCACATAATATCTAAATTAAATACAAATGCCTATACGACGACTAGGAAAGTAATCCCAGAAATAAAAAATTCTTTTTGCAACACCTTCCTACTCGTCCGTAGTTTCACAATTCAATAAAATTTAAAAAAATCGAATTTTTGGACAAATTTCACAATTTTGAAAGTCCACTGTCCGCTTAATGCTCCGTGTTGA